>QRDG01000394.1:446830-662197 GCA_012064385.1 Puccinellia tenuiflora
GACGAGGTCATTATCGTCGCTCTCCTTCGTGTCGATGTCGCTCTCCTCCTTCGTGAGGAAGTACGGCGGCGACGGCGACCGAGCACGCACGACCCCATGCGAGCTCCTGGCCTCGGCGCCATGCGTGCCACGGTCGAGCCCTCGACACAAGAACTCGTGGCGGCGCGAGAGCATGCCGCGGTTGCTGCCTGCACAGACCGCGCCGCGCGCCGCCTCTCTGAAACGACAAGCATGTCGCTTAGAGGGGGGGTGAATAGGCGATTTAAAACTTTTACGATTATGGCTTGATAAATGCGGAATAAAACTACCGTTTAATTTATCAAGCACACAAAACCTAATATACTAGGTTCACCTATGTGCACCAACAACTTATGCTAAGCAAGATAATGAAAAGTTGATAGCAAGATAAAGTACTTCAAGCACGAAGGCTATCACAATATAAATTGCATAAAGAGCTCGGGTATAGAAATAACCGAGGCACGCAGAAACGAGGATGTATTCCCGAGTTCCTCCTTGTTAAGTGAGTACGTCTTGTTGGAGGGGTGTGAGCTCGCCACCAGAGGCCTACTCAACGCCACAAAGGACTCACCCTATTCTCCGATGAACCGCACCACAAAGGTGTGGTTCACCTTCCACTATCGGAATCCTTCAAGGCGGAATCCGGATCCTTTACAACGATCTTGGGGCACACACCCACAACTCAATCGGGGGCTCCCAAATCTTGCCCGAAGCTTCACAACTCGAAGTCTTCGTGACACCACCAACCGTCTAGGGTACACAATGCACCCAAGAGGCACAAGCTCTTTGGGGACACAATGCACCCAAGAGTAACAAGCTGCTCGAACTTCAACTTCCATGAATCCTCGTGGAGAGCACAAACCGATGCAACTGATGCAAAAAAGGCAGTACCACACAAAGTGGTCAAGTCCTTCACTCCCAAATCCAACCAAATCAACTAATGATAGAGAGAGATTTGAGAGGAAGAACAATGAAGAGAAACACAAAGCAACCCCAAGATCTAGATCCAAAGGGTTCCCCTCACTTAGAGGAGATATGGTTTGGTGTAATAGTGGATCTAGATCTCCTCTCTCCTTTTTCTCTAAATGGAGGCAAGAATCATGGAGGGATGGAGAGAAAGCAAGCTCTCAAAATGTCAACAATGGAGGAGAGAGAGAGTGCCAATAGATAGTCACCTATTGGGGAAGAAGGCCCCTTAAATAGGTGATCCAAAAAACTGGCCGTTGGACACAGATTCGCGCAGGGCCGGTACTACCGCCCTACATGAATCAGCCCACCGACGGCACTCAGAGAAAACCCGCGGGGCCGGTACTTCCGGGAAACGACCCGGTAGTTGATACGTGTCAAATGTATCTATAATTTTTGATCATGCCATGCTTGATTCCTATCATTATTACATGTTTATGCTACATTATTATATCATTTCAAGGCATTTTATTGGACTAACCTATTGACAAGATGCCCAGTGCCAGTTCCCTGTTTTTGTGCTGTTTTTATTACAGAAAGTTACTTCTGGAAATATTCTCGAAATTGGACGAAAATTTACGACGATTTTTTATTGAAGAAATAAGGACCGGAGCCAGAAGGGCGACCCCGGGAGGGACCCACAGCCCTGGGACGGGTCCCACCCCGGGTGAGAGGGGGGCCGCGGCCGGGGGCCGCTCCTGCCCCTCGGGCACCCCCTCGGGTGCCTCCGACGCCTATAAAATCATCCCCGACGCAAAAACCCTAACCCCCAAAGGATTTTCCCAAATACGATACAGAGCTCCGCCGCCATCGCCGACAAGTTTCGGGGGTCAGATTGCCTGTTCCGGCACCCTGCCGGGACGGGGATTGGCCCCCGGAGCCATCTTCACCGCCACCGCTGCCTCCGGGATGAGTTGTGAGTAGTTCCCCCGCGGACTACGGGTTTGTAGCAGTAGCTAGATGGTACTCTCTCCCCCTTGTTGTTCAATACCATGTTCTCGTGAGCTGCCCTACATGATTGAGATCAATCCGATGTAATATGCGTTGTGTTTGTTGGGATCCGATGGATTGGCACGTTATGATCAGATTATTTATGTTTATGAATTGTTGTTGCTGCAATGTTGTTATGCTTAATGCTTGTCACTAGTGCACGAGTGGCATGATCTTAGATTTGGGCGCGTTATGTTTGCATGAATATAATTGATGCTTAGATCGTATCTACAAGTTGTATGCACCTGTTATTAGTCCGGAACCGGAGACCTCGAGTGACAGAAACGGGGACATCGATGGGAATGGTTAGTAACTTGAGGATTACATGTGTTTATTGTGTGTTAATGCTTTGCTCCGGTGTTCTATTAAAAGGAACACCTTAATTACCATTTGTTCCTTAATTGGCCCGGCTGAAACCGGATGGCAGGACAAAAGATGTTGTGCGAATTCTCATTGCGAGTAGTTACAACTATATATGGAATACATGTCTATATATGATTGATAAACTGAATGCTTTGTCATAATTAATTAATTAGTGTAATTCTGTCAATTGCCCAACTGTAATTTGTTCACCCAATGCATGATTATTTGTTTAGCTGAAACTATGAACCCCGGTCCATATTTCTCCATCATTGCTTTCGTGTTTCTGTTACTATTGTTCTCAAATCACTGTTGCTTTCACCTCTCTCGTGTTACTTGTGCTTCTCCAGGTGTGGCTGAATTGACAACTCAGCTGCAAAGACCTCTAAGTATTCTTTGGCTCCCCTTGAGTCGAATCAATAAATTGGGTTATACTACCCGTGAAGACTATTGCGATCCCCTACACTTGTGGGTTATCAGTAGTACCGATTGACCCGGTACAACGTACCGGAAGAACTTTCGGTCCACTTCCGGAAAAAGACAGAAGCTCAAAAACTTAGTCGGAAGTGATCCCGGTACTACCGGCCATGGTCCGGCCGGTACTACCGACTGGTGCTCTGGTACTACCGGACACTGGAAAATAGCAGAACCTGAAACTGAATAACTTTTGCAGGAAAACTCCGATCGAGGCGAATCTAATTTTGTTGCAAAGAGGACGACAAGGGCTTACCCTACAAAAAGTGAAAATATGAACACAAGGGAGATTGTGCAAAGGGTTGAAATGATGAAACATTCCATACGGATGAACCGACAAAATCTCCAACACCGAAAACTTAATAGAAGACGCATATGAAAACCGTTTTCGGTGAACTTGGCCTTGTCATGACAAGCACGACAAGCACCAAAACCACACGCGATAAGCGATAAATAAGAACCAATAAAGATGATGCGAAAGATCCAAAGGTTTGAGCTCTCCACGAACGATACGATCAAGATACTCGGTCGAGAGCCCCTCTTGATAGTACGGTTAACTATCCTATAATCCGATCTCTCACTAACATCATGAGGCCGGTAAAATAGAAACCCTATCAAGATCATACCTTTTCCTTGTGCAAAATCCACTTGAGGTTGACGATGATGATCTTCATCTTCTCAAGATGGACCGCCTTTCTTGATTACGCTTTGCTTGGTGAAGACTCACAAGTTGCTCCCGCATACACCAATATGGGAGAACCTCTAATTCGGCATATCTTCACATGGCCTATTGATCATCTTGAACTTGCACCACACAACCTCATAGCCTTTTGTGTTGATCAACTTGCACTTAGCCTCGATCAACATATAATCTTCTTCCCTTAGCCTTGACTCCAACATATGGAGATCAAGCAACGCTTATGGATACAACCTACAAGTAGCTCAATACAAACATTAGTGCATAGAGATTGTAATTAATTACCAAAACCACACATGGGGACAACCATGCTCTTTCACTCTCCTCCCCGCCGCGGAAATTGGCGGTGGCGCTCCACGGCCATGATCGGCAGCGGGTGTTGTTGACGGGCCACATGTCGCCCGAGAGGGGAATTGGGGGGGGGGTGGAGGAAGAGTAGAAACGGGGCCTCTATTGCTCGCTGGAGGTGGAGGATTTATACGGCGGTGGCGAGGGTTTGTGGCCGAAAAATGAGGGAGGGAACCATAAATCCACCGGGTCCCGTACATATAGTGTTTCCGCGCGGCAATTTACGGACTATTGTAAAATGTTTTGCGGACCGGGTGTTTTTACCCGTTTTGGCCGGGTAAAAAAAAAGAACCCAACTCTTAAAACCGTCAAAATTTTATGGTCTTTCCCTTTTTAAAGAATTTGCTTTTTTTTGTTTTGCGAAACACGGTACAAACGCAGACGCTCACATACACGTGTACACACTCACCCCTATGAACACACACACACACACACACACCCTACCCCTATGAGCACCTCCGAGAGACTGAGTCGGCGGGTCGAGTCTTGAGATTGACGAAGTCACCACAGACGCCTCGCTGTCGACGGGAACGTCACCTCCCGCTGAAGAATATTCCTCCTAAATGAGAAACACCAGTGCCAAACCTGTGGTTTGAACTCTGGTGGACTGGGGTACAACCGGCCTCCTAGCCATCCTACCACAGGCAGGTTCTCTTTTAAAGAATTTTCTAGAGATCACTAGTAGAAAAATGACCTTTGGTCCAGAGCCAGATTCGGCTCTAGTCCCGGGTGTGTTTTGGACCGGGACTAGAGGGGAGCTCTAGTCCCGGTTCAACGGCTACGAGGCCGGCAGCCTCTAGTCCCGGTCCGTGGGGGACCTCTAGTCCCGATTCGTGGTACGAACCGGGACTAAAGGGTCTTGGCAGGCCGCGGCTAAGGTGGGGGCCAGCGCGAGACCCTTTAGTGCCGGTTCGTATCACGAACCGGGACTAGAGGTCTCACTCACTATATATCAACTTCTTCCAGCTCGAGCTCAAAGCTCATATCACCATTTTTCTCCTCTCTATCTCCTCTCTAGCTCAAATTAATCCACATTTTTTTCCACGATTTGTCAAGGTTAAGGGTGCCCCATATATCCAAGGGTTCTAATAGGTTAGAAACTTCATCCTCCCGGAACTCGAGTTCATCCCCAATCCTAGTTTTGCTCCTCATTTCATTGCTATTGCTAGCTAGGTGTTTGATGAAATGTCTAAGTTAGTTTAGCTCAAATTCTAGGTTAGTTGTGTAATTCCATTGCTAGTTTATTTGTGTTATATGCAATTTGAGCTCACATGAAAGTATGATTTGTTGATTTTAGGCCGTCCCGTCCCTGTCATTGTCCTGACCTACCGTGGGTCGTCCACGCCGCCCCGTCGTCGGCACCAGCTTGGTGAGTCTCTTGTTTTTTATCTTTTTTTGAAGAATTTTTTTAATTGTATGATTTAGATGCATAGTTATTAGTTGTATAGTTTTTTTTACTTCTATGACTGTTTGTTATATGTATAGTGTCATGGTTTTGATATCCGTCCCCGTCGGCCCTCGTCCGGTCTATGATTCAGATGTGGTATATTATCTTTTATAACTATTTGTTTAATTTCGTGTTTATAATAATTATGCCGAACAACACTTGACATATATATATATTCTTATCTAGGAGGTAGTTGAACCAGAAATTCCAACCGACTCTGTTGTCGAGATGCTAAATTTATTTATAAAAGAAAACAATAATTTGAAAGCAAAATTCAAAAGAAGTGAAGAAGAGAAGATGGAATTGGAGTTGTATCTTGCCGATGTCGTCCATGATCACAAGATTAAGATGGATGCAATGCGCTTGAAGATTAGAAACATTAGAAACTATGCCATTAATAGAGAGGCTTGGTATCATTATGCTGTTGGATCAATGGTTACCTTAGTTGCGATTTTGATCGCATTTGTTGTTGCATTTAAATGCATTACATAGTTTAATTGTATGTTAATTTCAATGTATATTTTAATTATGAGAACTATGTATTACATTTGGTCAGTACTCTACTTTGGTTTTAATGTGATGAACTTGTATTGATTAATTTGGTCACTTCTCTGTTCATGATGTTGTGTGTAATGATGTTTTCCCTTCTTATGCACAAAAGGTGCTCGATGAACCGGCAATGGATGTACGATGACCGACTCTCTATCGAGTACATTCAAGGCCTGCGATCTTTTCTCAATGTGGCTGAGACAAACGCGCGGAATGGTTTTATGTGTTGTCCATGCCGTGTCTGTCGGAATGAGAAGGATTACTCTTCCTCAAAAACCCTTCACATCCACCTTATTAAGTCCGGTTTCATGTCCGGCTATAATTGTTGGACCAAGCACGGAGAAAGAGGGGTAATGATGGAAGACAACGAAGAAGAAGAAGAGAATGATGACAACTATAATTTTATATTCCCTGAATACGGTGGTAATGCAAGGGGGGAGCTGAGGATGAAGAGACACCAGATGAGCCCATGGTAGATGATGATCTTCGTCGGGCCATCGTTGATGCACAGAGAGAAGCAGAAAGTGCAAATGAGAAGTTGAAGTTGCAGCGCATGTTAGAGGATCACAAAAAAAAGTTGTACCCAACTTGCGAAGATGGCAACACAAAGCTTGGTACCACACTGTAATTGCTGCAATGGAAGGTAGAGACTGGTTTATCTGACAAGGGATTTGAGAAGTTACTGAAAATAATGAAGAAGAAGCTTCCAAAGATAACGAATTGCCTGACAGTACGTATGAAGCAAAGAAGGTTCTCTGCCCTCTAGGATTAGATGTGCAGAAGATACATGCATGCATTAATGACTGCATCCTCTACTGTGGTGAGGAGTACGAGAATAAGAATGAATGCCCAGTATGCAGTGCATTGCGGTAAGATCAGACGAGATGACCCTGGTGATGTTGAGGGCCAGCCCCCTAGGAAGAGGGTTCCTGCCAAGGTGATGTGGTATGCTCCTATAATACCACGGTTGAAACGTTTGTTCAAAAACAAAGAGCATGCCAAGTTGTTGCGATGGCACAAAGAAGACCGCAAGAAAGACGAGATGTTGAGACACCCCGCTGATGGGTCGCAGTGGAGAAAAATCGATAGAGAGTACAAGGACTTTGCAGATGACGCTAGAAACTTAAGGTTTGGTCTAAGTACAGATGGCATGAATCCTTTTGTGGTGCAGAGCTACAGTCATAGCACCTGGCCTGTAACTCTATGTATCTATAACCTTCCTCCTTGGTTGTGCATGAAGCGGAAGTTCCTTATGATGCCAGTGCTGATCCAAGGCCTGAAGCAACCCGGCAATGACATTGATGTGTACCTAAAGCCACTAGTTGAAGAACTTTTACAGTTGTGGGGCGAAAAAGGTGTACGTGTGTGGGATGAGAACAAACAACAGGAATTTGACCTACGAGCGCTGCTCTTCGTAACCATTAATGATTGGCCTGCTCTTAGTAACCTTTCAGGACAGACAAACAAGGGATACAATGCATGCACACACTGTTTAGATGAGACTGATAGTACATATTTGGAGAAATGTAAGAAGGTTGTGTACCTGGGCCATCGTCGATTTCTTTCTCCTAAGCATCCCGTAAGAAAGAAATGCAAGCATTTCAAAGATACAGAACATCGGAGGAAGCCTGTCCGCCGTACTGGTCATGATATATTTGGTATGGTCAAGAATCTAGAAGTGATCTTTGGAAAGGGTCCTGGCGGTCAATCTGTTCCGAATGACGCCACCGGACACGCGGCCATGTGGAAGAAGAAATCAATATTATGGGAGCTACCCTATTGGAAAGTCCTAGAAGTCCGCTCTGCAATCGACGTGATGTGCGTGACGAAGAATCCTTGCGTGAACCTGCTAGGACATTTGGGCGTGTATGGGAAGACAAAAGATACACCGGAAGCACGGCAGGACCAGCAACGTATGAAAGACCCAGACGACCTGCATCCAATGAAGACGGATAAAGGAGGTCTAAGTCCTGCCAGCTACACTCTTATGAAAGAAGAGAAGGAAATATTTTTTGAAGTCCTGAGCAGTATGAAGGTCCCGTCTGGCTTCTCGTCAAATATAAAGGGAATAATAAATATGGCCGAGAAAAATTCCAGAACCTAAAGTCTCATGACTGCCACGTGCTTATGACCCAATTGCTTCCGGTTGCATTGCGGGGGATTCTACCAGAAAATGTTCAACTACCCATTGTGAAGCTATGTGCATTTCTCAATGCAATTTCTCAGAAGATAATCGATCCAGAAATTCTACCAAGGTTACAAAGGGATGTGGTTCAATGTCTCGTTAGTTTTGAGTTGGTGTTCCCACCATCCTTCTTCAATATTATGACGCATCTACTAGTACACCTAGTCGAAGAGATTGCCATTCTGGGTCCTGTATTTTTACACAATATATTCCCCTTTGAGAGGTTCATGGGAGTCTTGAATAAATATGTTCATAACCGTGCTAGGCCAGAAGGAAGCATCTCCAAAGGCTATGGAACAGAGGAGGTCATTGAGTTTTGTGTTGATTTTATTCCCGACATTAAGTCTATTGGTCTTCCTGAATCGCGGCATGAGGGGAGACTAAGTGGAAAAGGCACTCTAGGAAGGAAATCAATAATATGTAGGGACGGGCATTCTTTCACTCAAGCGCACTACACAGTTCTACAGAATTCCACCTTGGCGGCTCCGTATATCGAGGAACACAAGAATATTGTATGCTTCAACAACCCCGGGAAGCCTGACTACTGGATTAGACATGAACACATGGAGACTTTCGGCGGTTGGTTGCAAACACATCTCAACAATAACAACACTATTGAAGATCAGCTGTACTTGTTGTCTAGGTCACCATCTTCGACTATATGGACTTTCCAAGGGTACAAGATAAACAGGAATACATTTTACATGTTTGCCCAAGATAAAAAGAGCACCAACCAAAACAGTGGTGTCCGCTTTGATGCAACAAACAACAATGGGTCACAGGACACATACTACGGTTACATAGAGGAGATATGGGAACTTGACTATGGACCTACTTTTAAGATCCCCGTGTTTCGGTGCAAATCGGTCAAGCTGACAGTAGGCGGGTTAAAGGTAGACGAGCAGTACGGAATGATAACAGTGGATCTCAACAATCTTGTGTACTTAGACGAACCATTCGTCTTAGCCAATGATGTGGCTCAGGTTTTCTATGTGAAGGACATGTCTAGCAAACCGAGAAAAAATAAGCAAAAGAATACATTAGATGATGAGCCAAAGCGCCACATAGTTATTTCAGGTAAAAGAAACATCATGGGAATGGAAGACAAGATAGACATGTTAGAATATTATGATAAGTTTCATGAAATTCCGCCCTTCGCAGTGAAGGATGACCCAAGTCTCCTGTTAATTAATGAAGATGCTCCATGGTTACGGCGCAGAAAAAAACCCAAACACTAGATAGAGATGTTGTGATGTGTAATAATGTATTAAACCTTTTATGTAACTTCACCGTTGGATGTATGCAGGGAATCTGAATGATTTGTATTCGGTCGATGAACTGAAGGATTTCTATATAGAACAAAACAAACGGTTTCCCCTGCATACAGCCCAACGGTGGCTCGTGAGTGCCTGCATATCAAATGCACCGTTGGACGTATGCAGGGAATTCGAATGATTTGTATTCGGTCGATGAACTGAAAGATTTCTATATAGAGATGTCCTCTGTCTTTGCCTTCCGGACTAGCTTGGATGTATGCAGGGAATCCGAATGCTTTGTATATGGTCGATGCACTGGATGATTTGTAGAGGGGAACAAAACACACGGTTTCCCCATCATACAGCCCTACGGTGGCTCCTGAGAGCCTGCGTATCGAATGCACCGTAGGACTGTATGATGGGGAATCTGAATGCTTTGTATACCAGATGATCACACACTGAGTGCCGAACATGTCTGAGAGGTGGGCTATATATAGGGTCGTGTGGCTTACGAAGTGGTCGGGATAGTGTGCTGATCCAACGGCTCATAAGCGCTCGAAAGAAACACACCGCTGATCCAACGGCACACAAGCGCTCGAAAGAAACACACGATCCGTGTGCTTCTTCCTGATGGAGCATAGTACATCTCACAAGCCCCTGAAAGAAACACATTGCTGATCCAACGGGTGAGTATACCAGTTTCGAGTCAAATGACCAAGATATGAACATTCCCGTGACATACCAGTTTCAAAAAATATTAGTTAATGCATTTTTAATTGAAAATTGCAAAATGGTTAATAGTTTGAATAATTATTTTGGAAAACAAAAAATGTTTTGGATTACTTATTCAAATTCCAACACTTTTCATTTTGAAATTTTTGTCAGATTCAAAAAATATTAGTTAATGCATTTTAATTGAAAATGGCAAAATGGTTAATAGTTTGAATAATTATTTTGGAAAACAGAAAATGGTTTTGGATTAGTTATTCAAACTCAAACACTTTTCATGTTGAAATTTTTGTCAGATTCAAAAGTATGCAGAAGTTATTCAAATTCATATTCAAACACTTTTCAAATTCACTTTCAAACAATTGTCACATGAAATTTTGGGCGAAAAAAACACCTCTAGTCCCGGTTGGAGCCGCCATCCGGGACTAGATGTGTTTTTGCGCGCGCCCTTTTCGGCTGCCCCCGAAAACACCTCTAGTCCCGGTTCGTGGCACCAGCCGGGACTAGAGGTCCTTGCTATAAATACCTAGGCCTCATCCCGGCCCAAGCCACAGACCGGGACAGAGAGAAGGAGCATTACCCGCCGTCGACGAAGACGCCGTCAGGCTGCCCGCTGCTCCACGCCCGCGCCACCCTCTCCTCCGGCCGCCGTCATCGCGACCGCCTCCGGCCGCCGTTGACGCATCCACGCTGCCGTCGTCGTCGCCACGCCACCGTCGCCGCGATCGCCTCCGTCGCGGCCGCCTCCACTCCTCCGGCCTCCCCTGCTCCACGCCGCTGTCGCGGCCGCGTCCACTCCCCCGGCCGCCCCTGCTCCACGCCGTCATCACGGTCGCCTCCACGCCGCTGTCGTCGCCCCTCGGTAAGTTTGATTATAGGAAATGTAGTATATATTTTAGTATTTTAATTATATAGGATATGAATTTTAAGGCTTTGAATTCTATAAATGTTAGAAGGTATTGTTAGAAGTAATTCTATAAATTATTAGGCTATTAGGCTATTAGCTAGGAATTCTATAAATTTTATCTATAATTTGTTAGAAGTAATTTGTTAGAAAAAAATTGTTAGAAGTAATTTGTTAGAAGATAAATTATTAGGCTATTAGCTAGGAATTCTATAAATGTTATCAACAATTTGTTAGAAGTAATTTGTTAGAAAAAAATTGTTAGAAGTAATTTGTTAGAAGATAAATGTTATCTATAATTCTATAGATGTTATCTATAATTTGTTATAAGTAATTTGTTAGAAAAAAATTGTGTGAAGTAATTTGTTAGAAGATAAATTATTAGGCTATTAGGCTATTAGCTAGGAATTCTATAAATGTTATCAACAATTTGTTAGAAGTAATTTGTTAGAAAAAATTGTTAGAAGTAATTTGTTAGAAGATAAATGTTATCTATAATTCTATAGATGTTATCTATAATTTATTATAAGTAATTTGTTAGAAAAAAATTGTGTGAAGTAATTTGTTAGAAGATAAATTATTAGGCTATTAGGCTATTAGCCATGAATTTTAAATTGTAGTTACTATTTGTTAGAAAAAATTAGTGTTACCAGAAAATTGGGTTACAAAACTAGTGTTAACAAACGTTAGCAAAAAATAGTGTTAGCAAAAATTGGGTTAAAAAATTAGTGTTAGCAGAAAATTGGGTTAGAAAATTGGGAAAGATTCCATTAGGGGTTTCTAATTTGACAATTCCTGGAATCTTTCTCAATTCTTAGTATTACTTTTTTAACCTAATTTTTTAGTATTACTTTTTTAGTGTACAAATAGAAATTTTGACTTAGGTGTTTTTAGTTTATTGTTCTCGGCTAATGCTAACATTGCTTTATCTTACTTTTGTAATAGTTAAGCAATGGATCATTTCAACAGCAGAGACAATGAAGAGGACATTTTTGCCATCGTACGGCAATACGAGGTCGATGGAGCAGAAGACATCGGAGCAGAAGAAGGCTCACAATTTTTGAACGAGTCCGGTCAGGGAATGGAGGTGGAAAACGAAGCGCAAACGAGCCATGAGTGCGATGACGACTCGGAAACTGGTGGACATCCGCCGTCTGGTGAGGTATATTAAGTCTTTGTTGATCAGATGCAATAATAGAATTGTATATATATGTATTAACGAATGTTTCTTAATTTAGACCTCCGCATCAACCAAATCTGTTAAACGGAAAAGACTTGCTACCCCCATGGGTAGCTACACACCCTAAGTTTGACCGAAACGTATATGCAACGGTAAAATGAAATTACAAAAGTAGACAAAGGGGATGTCACTAGTAGAGTTGATAGGATTATTAAAAGGTATTTTGAATTTTTTTCGATTTTTTTCCCATCCGCTGTGATTTTTTTAGTAAAGTTTGACCCAAAAGTCAACAAAAAAGTCAAGTATGAAAAAAAGCTAAAAATGACGACCAAAAAATATTTTTTTGAAAATTCCGAAACCAGTTTTGTACACCAAATATCCATGTTTTACTAGGAAAACAAGCTAAAACGGATACATACGGCTTGCATCTCCGTATAACGCATGGGTGTGTAGCTACCCATGCGGGTAGCAAATTGTCTCTCATCTGTTAAAAGTAAACGAGGCCATGCGAAAGGGATGGACAAAGATGAGCATCTCATAATCGAGGTCGTCTCTTCACATGGCCAACCGTTGCTTCCCAAGACGAACGCAAATAAGTTTGTGCATCAATGCGGAGTTGTTGTTAGGGACAACGTCGCGATCAGCGTTCAGGAATGGCATAAGCCAAAGAAGCTAGAGGGAGTTACTTATGTCGAAGACAGATCGAAAGATGATCTTTGGGGGAAGCTAATTGCACATTTCACCCTACCGTTCTTCGAAGATGACGAAGCAAAGACAATAGCCATGAGGAAAGCAGTCAAGCATTTCGCTCTTAAGAAGATGGCTGAACAATTCAATAAGTACAAGAACAGATTATACCGTGCGTATGTCAAAGATAAAAAAGCTCCAGATTTCACTGGCACACGTGAGAGGCAGCGGCCTCACCGGGACTCATTTCTGGAGTACAAGAATTTGGAACTAGCTAAGCAAAGGGCGAAAAAGAATAAGGAAAATGCAAAGAAAAAGAAATATCACCATAAGATGGGGATAGGTGGCTACAGATCTGCCGAGCCTAAGTGGGATCAAACTGAGGCCGCCATGCGCTAAAGAGGGATCATTCCAGCTGGAGATTCATTGCCCCATAGGGCAAGAAATTTCTTACTTTGGCATGGGGTGGAGTATGACATGGAAACAGGAGAGTTAAAATATGATGAAAAGAAAAAGGAAATTATACCCCAGAAAGCTCTTTTTGAAGCAATCGCCGAGGTTCAATCGGGAAAGTTTATTCCCGAGAGAGAGTGGGACGAGCTGACAAAGGCCCTCGAGAATCCTGAAAAACCGGGAAGAACACGAGGCTTTGGACCAGATGTGCCGTGGAGTCTTGGGTTTCCCGAGGACCGTCAATCTTATAGAAGCCGAGCGAGAGCAAAGAAGAGGAGGGAGCAGGAGGAGGAAGCCCGGTTGAACAACCTGGAAAAACAGAACGAGGAAATACTTACTATCGTAAAGCACCAACAAATGCAAATAGAGGAATTGCGCGAGCAAATGCCAACTCATCAGCTGCAGCAAGATAGTCATGAAGCCGGCCCATCTCAGCAGAGAAGCTCAGTGGCTTCCACGGCGGTCGATGCTCATCAGGCACCGATGGATCGCTACCCCGTGGATGATATCAGGGAGAAGACAAGTTGTGAGCTACATGTGGGAGTGAGGAACCTATCCTTCAAGGTGGCGGACGGATATGCTTTAACTTGTGAATCTACAGCACGGTGGCATTGCAATGCGATTCCAGATGGCTATGGTCGTGTCGGCGTGGATCAA
The DNA here is from genome assembly GCA_012064385.1 of Puccinellia tenuiflora. Taxonomy (NCBI): domain Eukaryota; kingdom Viridiplantae; phylum Streptophyta; class Magnoliopsida; order Poales; family Poaceae; genus Puccinellia; species Puccinellia tenuiflora. The sequence goes on from QRDG01000394.1 coordinate 460,731, forward strand.
GTTCTACCCGGATATGAATCAATGGAGCTTGAAATTCCTGGAGCTGATGATGAGAGGACACTGGGAGACGTCGGGGGTGGTATCATTCTATGGCGCAAGAAATACATCGTGCTTCCTGGCTCGGAGCCAAGGACTCCATCGTCTCCTCCGAGTCGCCATTCGCCACCTCCAAGTCCACATGATGACGAGAGGGACGACCACCACAACACGAGTCCATCTCGATCTCCGCCGCCGCATCACCCGACTCCTCAGCCGAGTCCGCCGCCTCCGCTCACTAAGGATCAGAGCCAAAAGAGGAAGCGCACCCCTTCGTTTTCGATGGGTAACCGACACGGACCCCGACAGGAGCCCCTCCCAAAAGTACCGCCGGCTCCTCCTGTCCGAGCTTACGACCGGACTCCTGAGGAAAACGCCGTGATCGTGGACGCCGAGTTGAAAAGACAGTTTGCACCAAAAAAGCCCGAGGAAAAGCAAACATTTACCCCGGAAGAAAAAAAGTGGGCTAAGGACTTTCTTCAACATCCATCGCAATCTGAGATAAATAAGGCTGATGACTATTTGCGATGTATGAGGAAAGTTAGCGCCCGCCCAAAGAAAAGTAGTAGTGCCAGCGGGAAAAGAGACGTTGCCCAGCTCGGACAACAGGCAAAACAGTCGATCTCCCCGCTCAAGGTGTTACCCACTAATCAGGGCTTGGCGGCGGACATTGCAGCTGTACTGTTGGGAATATGCCCTAGAGGCAATAATAAAATGGTTTATTAGCATATTCATGTTTATGATAATAGTTTATTCTCCATGCTATAATTGTATTAACCAGAAACATAATACATGTGTGGAATATAAACAAACAGGTGTCCCTAGTAAGCCTCTACCGGACTAGTTCGTTAGTCAAGAGATGGTTAGAGTTTCCTAACCATGGACTTGTTATAGTCACTTGATAACGGAGTCATATCATTAGGAGTAATGATGTGATGGACAAGACCCAAATAATAAAGAGTTGCAATTGATCGTGTCACAACAGTTTTATTGCCAACATTTTTTGTATGCCAAGTATAGTTTCCTTAGACCATGAGATTATGTCACTCCCGTTTACCGGAGGAATACTTTGTGGACATCAAACGTCACTTCGTAACTGGGTGATTATAAAGGTGGCTTTCAGGTATCTCCGATGGTATTTGTTGGGTGACATGAATCAAGACTGGGATTTGTCCTTCCTTGTGACGGAAAAGATATCTCTGGGCCCTCTCGGTAATATAGCATCGGAAAGGTTGCAACCATGTGATTAAGTGTTAATCACGGAGATTCTATATTATGGACGAGTAAAGAGAAGTTGCCAGGTAACGAGATAGAACTAGATATGGAGATATCGACGATCAAATCTCGGGCAAATTAAATATCGGTGAGACAAAGGGAATCGTATATGAGATTGAGAATCTCCGGCATCGTGGTTCAATCGAAAAGGAACTTCGTTGAATATGTAGGAGTCAATATGGGCATCCCGGTCCCGCTATTGATTATTGATAAGATCATGACTGCATGTTCTCGAACCCGTAGGGTCACACACTTAACGCTCCGATGTAGCTAGGGTTAGTGATGAGATAATTGATGGAATGATCGAATGGTGATTCGGAGTCTCGGATAGGATCCCGGACGTCACGAGGAGTTCCGGAAGAGTCCGGAGAATAAGATTCATATAAGGAAAGTGGTTTCCGGAGGTGTCGGAAAAGTTCCGAAATATTTCGGCAGAGTACCGGAAGGTTCTAGAAGCTTCTAGAGGAGTCTAGAAGTGGGGCCCACCTAATATGTGGGGCCCACATGGACCAAAAGGGGGTGCAGCAGCCCTTGGGCTGGCCGCACCACCCATAGGCCCATATGGGCCAAGTCGGCCAAGGGGCCCAAGAGGGAGGGGGCGCCCCAAACCCTAACTTGGGGGCCAAGCCCTAGGGCCAGCCGCACCCCTCCCCTTGCCGCCTATATAAGGGGGTGCTAGGGGCAGGGCTGGCCGCACCAAGCTGCTCCCTCCTGCCCTAGCCGCCACCCCCTCCCTTGGCCACACCTCTCCCCCTTGCCGCGCCACCTTTCCCCGAAGGGCTGCCGCGCCATGCTCCTCCCTCTCCACCTTGCCGCACCACCTCTCCTTGCTAGGGTTGCTGCGCCATGGTCCTCTCCCTCCTCGTGCTTGGCTAGGTGTAGCTATGCTCGTGGAGATCAACATCATCAACGCCACCACAACCGTCGTGGTGCCGAGATCCATCTAGCCATCTCCACCTTGCTTGCGGGATCAAGAAGGAGGAGATCTACATCGAGACGTACGTGTGGATACCGCGGAGGTACTACCCCTTGTGGCACTTCGTCGGATTGGACTTCGAGGAAATACATCTCCTCGCGACTAGATGAGTCTAGTTGCGGGGATCGACTAGCCAACCCCTGCACCGACAAAACGCTTTTGTTGATCTTCAAGGGTAAGAGATTGGATCTCATCTTCGCTACCTCCATCTAGTAGATCTAGATCCTTGGGGTTTATTCCGCTTGCTACGTAGGAAAATTTTTGTTTTCTATGCTGCGACCCCATCAGTGGTATCAGAGCCTAGATCTATTCGTAGATGTTGGTGCGATTAGAACACAAGTGTTGTGGGCGTTGATATTTTATGTTGCTACCTTCTCGCGTGCACTTTGCGTCTTTGCGGTATTGTGAGATGAAGCGGCCCGGACCAACCTTACTCGTCCACGCACGAGAGACCGGTTCCACGATTGACATGCAACTTGTTTTGCATAAGTGGCTGGCGGGTGTCTGTTTCTCTTGCTTTAGTGAAGATGCAATTTTCAATGGAAGGCCTTTCAAAAGGATGAGTAAATAAGCAACTACTATATCACCGTTGTGGTTTTTGCGTAGATTAGAACGGTTCTATCTCGTTGACCCAAGCCACGTAAAAATTGCATAAACAAAGTAGAGGACGTCTAACTTGTTTTTGCAGAGGGGGTCATGTGATGTGGTATGGCCAATGTGTGATTTGTGATAATGTATGCAATGATCATGTTTGTAATCTTTCGCGACTTGCATGTCGACGAGTACGGCAACCGGCAGGAGCCATATGGTTGTCTTTTATTTTATGTGACCTGCGTGTCAATGAATCACCATGTAATTGCTTTACTTTATTGCTAAGAGTAGCATTAGTTGTAGTTGCAATAGTTGGTGGACAACCATGGTGATGGCGCCACGATGATGGAGATCATGCCGGAGATGGAGATCATGCCGGTGCTTTGAAGATGGAGATCAAAAAGCATAAGAAGAAAGGCCATATCATATCACAATTATGAATTGCATGTGATGTTAATCCTTTTTATGCACCTTATTGTTATGCTTAGATGTGATCGCGACGGTAGCATGATAAGGTGATCTCTCATGTTAATATCAAGATGTGTTCTTCCCTAGTATGCACCGTTGCCAAAGATCTTCGTTTCGAAGCACCACGTGATGATCGGGTGTGATAGATTCAACGTTCACATACAACGGGTGTAAGCCAGATTTACACACGCGAAAATACTACGGTTTCCTTGACGAGCCTAGCATGTACAGACATGGCCTCGGAACACAAGAACCGAAAGGTTAAACACGAGTCATATGGATGATATGATCAACATGGCGATGTTCACCATTGAAGCTACATCACCTCACGTGATGATCGGTTGTGGTGTAGTGGATTTGGATCGTGTGTCACTAAACAACCAGAGAGATGTTGAGTTTAGTGGGAGTTCATTAAGATGAACTAAAATTATCATAAACAAAAGTCCAGATGTCTTTGCAAAAATCCTTGTAGATCATGGTCGACTATGGTAGTCTGTTCGTTGCTGAATACTGCGTCTCGATGGGTCAATTTATTGAGTAGTACCTGCATCCTGAAAGAAGTCCTACACACCAATGCTCAGCTCTACGTGCTAGAAGAACCAATAGGAGATAAACCCAAAACTTTTCTGCAAGTGATGAAGAGTACATGGAGTGGTTTTGAACCACCTACTTGAAAGTCAAGTGGATGATGTGCACCTTCATGAATTCTGACCTAAGAAGACAATTCAAGAACTTGATTGCAATGGAGATTGTGGATGAGCTGAAAAATAGTTTTTCAGCACAAGTTAGAATTGTAAGGTTCGAATGTCTGAACGGTTTTCTTTCACTCAAGATGGAAGAGAACACTTGCTTGGAACAACACCTGAGGATAATGCATGAGATACATCATCGTCTAGTGCTTGTTTGGAACCACGAGATGAATGACGGTTTCGCGATAGGTGGGGTGATACGCTAGCTTCTCCCCAGCTTCAAGAATTGTGTCAGAGACTAGGTCATGGGAAGGGATTTGATCACTTTCTGTGAGTTTGTGTCTCGGCTGCGTCATGTCAAAGTGGAACCCATAGCAAGAGAAGTTGGCAATGCAGAAAGTATATATTGATATACAAGTTATAAGTGTTTAAGTCCAAATTGCAATTGTGGCGGTTTCGATAAGTATTTGATACTCATTCTGTTTTATGAAAACAGAACCTGCTGCTTGAGATTTGCATAAAGGATATGGGAAGACGTTGCAGAATAGTGGCAATCAAGGAGTTGATGCCGGCAACGATCTGTCTCTACATTTATCATTTGGATTAGAGGATTTGAATAAGTTTTGTAATCGAATTAAGTGTGATTTTAATTAGTGTGTCTTGCTTATGTGAGACGGTTATTCATGTTAAAGACAATGGTTGTTCTATTTTCATGAGTGATCCTTTTTGGAAATCACAAGTTTTCGATTATAAGTGTGTTATTCTTATTATAATCTAGATGATAAATTGGTTGAACATTTATAAAATATGTGACATACTAAAATGTCCAAAACTTAATAATGACAATTGTTTTTTAGTCGTGCTAAAGATTGAATAAACATTTTGATGTTTTATCAATGCGCCTTGTTGAAGGAGTATGACTAAAAATGCCACCCTTTGGAAGTGTGTCATGAGTTGCCGAAGATAAACACAAGTGTTGGTTGTATTTTCAGCAAATGTGAGATGTCATTATTTTGTGTACTCCATCATAAATGATTAAATAGGTGTATTTATTCGAGTTATGATATTTGATGAGATCAAATAAATTTCTGGAGTTTAGGATATTAAGTTAACAAGAAAATTGAGTCTTTATGATTTGATCAAAAGAGACAAAATATTTGAGTTATATGTTAGTATGCGGACTTGTGAGAAGTGTTATCACAAATTACAATGTTTAGAATATTTCAAAGGAGTTTGATATGTCCTAAGATATTGTAATCACACACTATTTGATATTGTGTGGTCTCAAAGAAGGGTTTTACTTCGGGGGTTTGATAATAGCATTTAGATTTATTTGATAAACACTCTGTTTAGAAATAAGGACCTATTTAATGATTTGCATTTCGCATATGAGTTATGTGAAACAGTGGTTTCATTAATTATGAGATAATTAGAAACTATTGCAAATAAAGTTTGTAGTATATTCATATGTGACTATGAATAGAGATTCCACAATGAGAGACTAAAAGGGACAAATCAATTGTTGATTGTATTAAATGTTTTAGTGGATTTATCGTGAAAAGGTTTCATTGATAAAAGAATTGATGGAATGGAAAAGCTAAAACATTGCTTGTTTATGTATCAAGTGGCACATATGTAAAGTGCTATGTTGGTTAAAACTTGACACATAAAGGAATTGATGATGGTGATCATTGAATTTCGGTTTAGCTTGTCTAAAGAAAAGTAGGATTCAAGAATATTAAAGTTTTGTCAGGTTACAAAATAATATTCATGATTCACTTGTCATGTTTTAGAAACAGGACAAACCTACGAAACTACAAGGAAGAAATAGAAGCCTTAAATACGAAAATGACCAAGAGTCATCCTGTGTTAAGTTTAAATCACAATTGTTGCTTGATTTTGTGAAAGAGATGTTTCACATATTTATTCCTCAAAAGGTGTTTTGTAGAGAATAAATAAAACTTAAAGCTAGTAGAGTACTAGCGTTTCGTATAAAGAGTTCTCGATATTAATAGGTGTCCAAAATATCGAGAAATTACATGAGTGTGATCTAATTAACATATGTGGTGACATATATTAAGTTAGAGCAGAAACTATTTTCCATGATCAAAATATGTGGTGACATATGTTTGAGTGGGAACTAGTTAAATCATGGTCAAATATAAGGATAACATATTTCTGAGTGGGAGCCAAAGTGGTTTCACAATTTAATATGTGTATGGTGTATATTTGAGTAGGAGTTTACAACATCTTGTTTGAGTGAAATGGAGATTTCATAAATGTTGTAAATAAGTCAGGAACCAACGTATAACTTATGAAGTTAGTTTGAATGTCAAATATCCATGGAGATGGATGTATCTATGGAGGATAGATATGTTTGATAAAGCATTATGTCAGGATGTTTAACCTAAGTAAGATTTTGAAGGAGTTCAAAATAAAACAAGAGAAGAAAGGTTCATCTGCTTGTGAGAAATAGGTGAAACATTGAGTTGATAACTCAGTACAAAATGATGGTTGGAGGATATGTTAGAATTCGCTATGAATCGTTCATAGGACTAAACATATAAGAACCATGTGTTTGTATTTGACGATATGTGACCCAAGTTCTTGGTTAGAAGAACATGTTAAATGAGGAGTCATTTTTCATGGAGTTGAGATAATAGAATCTAGAGATCGGTAGACTTGGTTGAAGTCATAAAACCAAACTAGATTGGGGATCTCATGATAGCAGAAGCGCAGCGAAAGCATGATCGAAAATATCGAAGTGACTTTATAGCACTGTCGATTTGTGAGTCTACAACATATAGGAGTATATGATTAATTCAAGGATCAAAGATATAATATTATGGTTTGAGAAATTTTGTTTCAAGACTGAGTGAGTTCCAGGTGCACATGCTATGTGAAAGTTCTCTTGACTGATCATACGTCATGTAGGCATAAAAGGGAAACGAAAATCTCACTCTCTAACCAAATATATTATATTCATCATGTGATGATGTGAATTATCATGTGATGATAATAGGTTTATCATGAGATGGTAAAGAAATGTCAAATTAGGTGACATTGACGTTTTGCAAAGAACATAAAGAACTGTATAGTACAGAGCACGGACAGAACCTCTTCCACGAGCAAACATGATCAGCACTGAGACTCCATGAGTGTTAGACACCATGAGTGTTGGATCAAGAAAATGTAAACTAGATTATTGACTCTAGTGCAAGTGGGAGACTGTTGGGAATATGCCCTAGAGGCAATAATAAAATGGTTTATTAGCATATTCATGTTTATGATAATAGTTTATTCTCCATGCTATAATTGTATTAACCAGAAACATAATACATGTGTGGAATATAAACAAACAGGTGTCCCTAGTAAGCCTCTACCGGACTAGTTCGTTAGTCAAGAGATGGTTAGAGTTTCCTAACCATGGACTTGTTATAGTCACTTGATAATGNAACGTCCATCATCCCAACATTTAAAACATTTGGGGATTTTCTTGCAGAACATTTTGAGCCTCAGGGGGGCGTCGTCGTGGAGCCTCGCCCCTCGGGCTCGTCCCAGTATCTTCGGTGGCAAGTGTAGTGCTCCTTTTTTTTTTTCCTATTTGTGATCTGCTTTGTAAGAGGTTTCCCTCATCACTTTGTATCGGTTCGGCCGTTGGGCTTTATTTATAAAGCTGGGCGAAATCCTATTTCGAGAACGACATGTCCGGAATTGTTCACGAGGTTGGAAAACATGTTCACACAATAAGTTGTAAAAAAAAAGTTCACGCAGTACAAATAATTATTCACCGAGTTTAATTAGAAAACAATTATTCACTAGGTTTAAAAAAAGGTCCACGGTTTGGCTATTTTTTGACCCCCTTGTATATAGGCTGTTTTAATACGAGAGTGCACAATCTTAAGCTATGGGCTTCAACCCCCTTTTTTTTAATGCATTTTAAACGTGATTTAAATAGTTTAAATTTTGAAATAAGATTTTATTTGTACATCTTCCCAAAATATTCGTGCGGCACAAAGTTTTGCCAAAAAATGACTTTTATTTTATCTCCGTAAAAAGACAAAATTGGATACTTCAAAAAATAAATTCACAAAACATTATTTTGTCTTTTTACACATACCAAAAAATAGTCGTTTTTCGGTGAAACTTTCTGCGCACATATAGAGTATGGATACGTACGTCCACAACTTATTTTTACGAATTTTTCTGACATTTGCAAATATGTTTTTTTGAAAATGGGACAGAGTGCCCCATGTTCAGATATGTATTTTCCGGTTTGCTACGGTCTAAAATGCCCTTGACTCGAGATAACATATGTATTTTCTGGTTTGATACGGTCTAAAAGACTAAAATGCCCTTGACTCGAGATAACATATGCGGTACCCAGAGCACGTTTAGCTCTGGTCGGAAAAAGAAGGAGAACACGCTTGGCGTCTCTCGCAGCTTACTTTCCTCTTTCCTGCATGCGGTGGACAAAGAAGTTGTTTCTAGCTTTTGAAGAACGGACAATTTGTGGAAAGAACTGACGGAGCTCCTTGTTCAACCAGTGCTAAACGAAGCCGTATCAAAGCAACTTGCTTGTTAAACGCACTTTCTGACGTACTAAGTGTAAGTAGGCTGGAACTTGGAAGCTCTTGATTATTTCCCCACTTATTCTCTGAAGCAGGTTTCCGAACAAGTTCATTGAGCTCACATGACATGTTTGAGATTGACGACCTTTCCTTATATGGTCAATTTGAAGTTTTGAGTTGCTCCAGTACTTTTCTGCCTTTACCCTGCATCACTGTTTTGAATCTCTGACCTTTGGATTTGGTGTTCTAGATTCTAGAACCGTCGCAGCCGATCGAGAGAGAGCAGCTAGCAGCTCGAGGCATCAAAGATTGCTGACGGTTTGTTGACTGTACATATGCACCGGCGTTTAACATCGATCAGTCGCTAACAAGACGATCGAACAGCCGTTTGTTTGGTCGCGGTAGAGCACCATGTCGGCGACGTCCTCGTCGATGCCCGCGTGGACAAAGTTAAGGACGGTGTAGTCATTGGACGACCAGGTCGTATCGGTGGGCGTCACCTCGGTGGTGCCATCGACGGGGCCGATGAGACCGGCGCGACCGAGGGAGGCTTTCATGTAGATGCTCCACTTTGTGTAGTTGGTGGCGTCGAAGGAGAGCACCACCGGCGCGACGTGGCGGGGAGCACCGCCAGTGAGAACAGCCCCGGCGGTAGCATATACGAGGGCGCCGGAGGTGGAGTTGAGGGGGCTCAGGGAAGAAGCCACGAGGGACAGCGGATGGTGAAACCGGCGGCGGCTAGGGATTAGGGCCGGTGGCGGCTTAGGGTTCAGGATCGTACCAATCTGATATCATATAGGACTATAAAAAAGATTTGGGAAAAGCCTCTCACACGTAATACGTGGGGGTTCCGGTGTTTATATAACTAGAAATATTCCCCGCGCGTTGCAGCGGGGACCCTTTAGAAACTATATTACGTAAATAAAGGATATAAAACTATGATATATTAGATTGTCTAAAGGAATATGCTTCAATTTTCCATTGTTGACATACTAAATTTATTCGACATGAAATATGTATGTATTAAAAAAATATTAACATGGACAAATAAATGATTTAAAATATAAGATAATGTGGAGTTTGCATGCATAGATTAATAAATATAGTGGCTATGACATGGATAATTGATTGGCTAATGGAATGGATGATATGGATAGCTTGCATGTTGAGATAGAAAAATCATAAATGAACTTAGTGGGGTTTTGCTTTATAAGAGGTATAGATGGGCTCAAGGCCATGAGTTAGAGTATACAAATACAATGAGTATATACTCCTAATATGTAAGCTAACAATCTTAAAGACATGTCCGGAATTGTTCACGATGTTGGAGAAACATGTCCACACAGTAAGTTGCCAAAAATAAAATGTTCATGCTGTACAAATAATTATTCACCGAGGTTAAAAAAGATTATTCACGAGGTTTAAAAAAATGTCCACGATTAGGCTATTTTTTGGCCGCCTTGTATATGGGCTGTTTTGATACGAGTGTACTATCTTAACCTATGGGTTTCGACCCCTTTTTTTAAATGCATTTTATATGTGATTTAGATTGTCAAATTTTGAAATAAATTTTCATGTGTACGTCTTCCTGAAATATTCGTGCGGCACAAAGTTTTGCGAAAAAAATACCTTTTTATTTTGTCTTCATGAAAAAAGACAAATTTCAATACTCAAACTTTTCACAAGAAATTATTTTGTACTCCCTGTGTTCCATAATGTAAGCCTTTTTAGCAAGCTAGGATTATACTAAAAAGGCTTATATTATAGAACAGAGATAGTATTTTTTACACATATAAAAAAATGGTCGTTTTTGGGTGAATCTTTCTGCGTACATATAACATAGGTACATACCTTCGCAACTTTTTTTTTCGATTTTTTCTAATATTTGCAGTTACTTTTTTTAAACGGGACAGAGTGCTCCATGTTCAGATACGTATTTTCCGTTTTGATACGGTCTAAAATGTTGTTGACTCGAGATAACATATCCGGTACCCACAGAGCACGGTTTGCTCTGATCGGAAAAAGAAGGAGAACACGCTTACCTCGACCCGGAGCATCAAGTTTTTCTGCCAGAGCTTACTTTCCTGCATGTGGTGTGGTGGGCAAAGAAGTTCTTCCAGCTTTTGAAGATAGGAACAAATTTGTGGCAAAGAATGTGACCCGACGGAGCTCCGGTTCAACCTGTACTAAGCAAAGCCGTATCAGAACACCTTGTTAAACAAACGCACTTCCTGACGTACTAAGTAGGCTGGAACTTGGAAGCTCTTCTGCTCTTGGTTAGTTCCTCTCTTATTCTCTGATGAAGCAGGTTTCCGAACAAGTTCACCGAGGCACCGAGCTCCATAGCATGCGACAGGTTTGACGACATTTCTTTTCCAGATATGGTCAAATTGAAATTTCGAGTTTTGCTCCGGTACGTACTCGATTTTCTGCCCTTTTTCCTTGTCCTCCAAGGAAACCAAGTTTACTATTATCCCCGAGGCATTACTGTTTTGAATCTCTGACCGTTGGGTTTGGGTGTTCGGACCAGTACTAGTCCTAGATTCTAGAACCGTCGCAGCCGATCGAGAGGGCAGCTCGCGAGGAGTCAAAGATCGCTGACCATTCGTTGACTATACATGCAGCCTCCACTAACTACCTCGCGTTTAACGTCAGTCGGTGGCTACCAACTAACACGATCGATCCAACAGCCGTAGCCATCAGTGGAACAACAAACGGAAGCCCCCGGAATATTACCCCTGCCTCCCTGCAGTCTCTCTCTGCCGTACAGTTCGATCTATGGCTGCTGGCTGGCTGACCATTGATCCTGTCAAATTTCTGATGTTTCTAAGCCGAGCCTCTGACCGGAGGACCATCAAACGGGACGGACTCGTCTAGTCAAACGGCCCCCTTAACGCCGCGCGCGTCTGCACTAGCTAAGCTAACGGATCGATGTGGCTGCTGACGCGAGCGACTTGTCTCCCGTGGCGGTGTGTTTAGGACGACGCGTCGTTACACCTGGATCTGGATGGATGGTCAGGTGAGACTGCGCAGCCAGCCAGGTGAGCCGCCTCGTGGAAGAAATAGAAAACAACAGAGGGGCCAGGCTGAAGCAGCGGAGAAGGTTCAGGGTCTACGTCGATCTGTTTGTTCTTCAGTTACTTGTGGAGAAGGGAAGCACCCAGACGCAGCATCCAAGTAAGTAGTATCAGAAATGTAGTACAAGGTTGACCCACTCTCGTACAAGTAGCTTGTCGCAGTAAGACAGACACACAGCGTGGTAAGAAAGTGATTGGTCTCTTCTCGTCACTATTTTCTTGCTGCGATCGAGTCTGTTATCCACATTACATATTTTTGGATCAGGGCGTTTATTTAGATGTTCACACATCGTCCTAACAGCGTGTAACTAGTATTCATCTGACTAGTTTTTTGAAGAAGAAATAAGGAAGACACAATCCACACTATGACTGAGTACTTTTTTTTGCTCGCAAAAAGTAAAACGATGAAGTACTTGTTTACTGCAGCATGCTACATTGGATTGGATGCACACCCTGGCCTACTTGCCCGTCAAGGTTAATCTTCTGTTTTTCAACAGGACACGAGCTAGCTACCGCGAGAAGTTCAGAGCAGCGCTAGGTTCATTATTTTCTACCGCATTTCCAGCATACTGTGTTGTTTTTTCTCCACAGAATACTGTATCTTTTGAAAGCTATACGTCAGAGACAGAAGCTGCCTTACAAGTTCCAAGAGCCACGACCCCTTAGACGATCCACAGGTTGATCACTGACCACGTCTACAAAAATAAAAGTCGATCATACTGATCACCACGATTAAAACGAAGAGGAAGAAGCCAGAACCGAAGAAGAAGACATCCGTGCGCGCGCGTGCGCCCGGGAAGTCACAGTCATAGTACCAACGCAACACATCTCCAACTGAAATTTGCATCGGTGCTGGCTGAATGCCACATGCCAGATTTGACCATGGTTCCTTGCTGGGGATTTGTTGGTCCGGGCGAAGCAGCGCAGTGCCGGGCGACGGCGCGCGCGTTGACGGGAATGCGTCCATGTCATGTGGAGCACGTACTAAACGCGTGAGAGAGAGAGAGAGAGAGGATCGAGTTGCCGGCGGTGAAAGGGACGCGGCGGGTTGGATGGAGCTTGGGAGTGGTTCTCGTCTCCTGCATGCCGCCGGGACGACAGCGACGGAGGTCCGTGCCTAGTGGCTACCAGGATCCGAGATTCCAGGCAGCCGCTTTCTTTATTCCGCAAAATTCAACCGACTTCTACCTGAGCAACTGAGCAAGCATGTTCTGGTTCGAAACTTCGAGAATGGAAGGGCTGGGTGTGGAAATTCAACTCTGTTCATCATGTACTTTATATCAGTAAAAATATGGGAATAGTGTCAACAAGTAGGTGCATGGACTATTTCAAAGTTCGAATTCAGGGACCGGCAGGCATTCAAGAGTCCTTTGTTGGGACCGGCAGGCATTCAACAGTTCTTTGTTTTTAACGTTTAAAGCACCCATGGGATGACTGGATTATTATCTCTTTCGGGGACAAAGCATGACTAAACTGTGGAGGTAAGAAAAGCGAAGGCAGGAATTCCATTAAGATTCAAGGTTTGGGTTTCAGTTCGGTCAAGTCTAAGGAGAGTTAAGTACATGGTCCGTCCAAATTTAACATTTTGTTCTTTTGAACCTTCGTATGTATACACTTTATACGGAACCCATATGAAAGTATATTTGTTTCAAACTTTTGGGCATTTTCCCATAAGTCGTTTTTTTTTTTTGAAAAATAGGGACCACGCCCCCTGGCTAACATTCACAATGCAATGACAAAGTCACAGAGTAAGTTTAAACAATAACAACACTTAGAAGGGGTGGCATGTGTGTTATATAGGTCAATAGGCAACGAGGATTACACCGAGGGGGTTACACGGTTGGAGAGAAGGAAGGAAATGATCCGGAAGGGTTCAGGCTTCAGAAATTTCCGCAACAGAGAAAGAGATTGAGGATGAAGATGTAGAAAATGGTGACACACAGATAGCGAATGTTATGACGGTGACTATGATGTAGAGGACGGTGATGACCTATTTCTAGCAAATACTGATAAGGATGTAATAAACAATGAGCACACAAAGATTCTTGACGAAGAGGATGATGGTGGGTCTGATGATGTCTACTACACACTTCTATTCATGTAGACTTTATTGGGCTTCTCCAAGCGCAGACGATTGTAGGACAACATCAATTTTCCTTAAATGGATGACATAAGGTTTATCAATTCGTAGGAGATGTAGGTTGAAATTAATCCCTCTCAAACAACCCTACAATAAAGATACAAGAAGTCTCTTGTGTCCCCTACACACCTAATATAGTTTTCCGTTATATATGTGCACTAGTTCGGCGAAGAGATGATAAAAGATGTGTCATATGGATGGCAAAAGATTTTTTTTGTAATCTGAACAAATAATGACAGCAAGATAACAAGTACCAAAAGTGAATAAAAACAGTGTTCGGTGGTTGGAAATAAGGCCTGGGGTTCATAATTTCACTAGTAACAACTCTCAACATCATTAACAATGTTAAACTCATGATATTCCCTCAAAATCACATGGTAAAGATCACTCCCAAATTCACTTATTTTATTACATCCAAATTGGATGAGATACGGCTACAAAAGCACACCTTAAAGTTTGTCTTTCCAATCTATAGGGCATCTGTACTGTCACCTAGGATAAGTTCAAAGTTCGTACTAAACAAACACCTCATCATCATTGCCTTTCTAACATATCCATAGTAACCACTCTTTCACCTTGGTCCTCAGGATATTATACTAAACATGCATCAAGAATCTCATAATTGCAATATCAATCCAACATAGAGCAATCTCATATGATGAGAAAGATCAATTCACCAAACAGATAATAAGAAAGGGATACATCACATAATTCAACTCCACTAACAAGCCCATGATCATTATCAATATCACATCAAGGGGGAGAGATAGACCACACAGCTACTGGTACAAACCCTCAGCCCTGAGGGAGGACTACTCAAACATCACCATGAGGAGCAGCAACATTGATTTTTTTTGAAATGGGTATGAAACCCCGGCCTCTGCATCGAGCGATGCACACAACCATTTATTGCACAGTATTCATAAGTATCAATTCTTACAAATCATGGATCACATAAGGTTGAAACAAAAATCAACCATCGAAACATAATCAACATATAGCAACTAGACATGCGTAATGCGATTAATATGCTGCTACGAAGCCTGACTGAAGATATCCCGAGCGACCATCAGGAGCCGTGAACATCCAGTAGCCATAAGTTCCCGCTGATCTGGCGGCAGAAGGAAGGCCCAGAGTTGAATCCAATGAGCTGCCATATTGATAACCTGCATAACATGAAAATTCTGTGCTCTGTTAAAGATAAGATTATTTCTGCAATTCCAAATTGCCCAAAAAATGGCTGAAACGCATATACGAATACGAGCCTTTGTTTGTTTGTCGACTCCATTTAACCAGTTACCAAACATATTAGTAATATTAGTCGGTGGAGTGATATTATAAGTATTGTAAACAACTGTCCAAATAATTTTGGCGAAAGGACAATCAATAAATAGATGTTCTACTGTCTCCTCCGAGCCACAGAAAGAACATTTTGTGCACACTTGCCAACGCCGTTTAGCGAGATTATCTTTAGTAAGCAACAAATTTTTATTAAGAAACCACATAAAAACTTTTATCTTAAGTGGAATCTTAAGTTTCCATAAATATGTCTGAAGGAGTCTAGTATGACCATTCATCAAATCCTCATACATCGATTTAACTGAAAAGATCCCCGAAGCGGTTAACTTCCACACAAAGCGGTCTGGTGACTCAGATAGATCAACATCCATGAGTCGAAGACATAAGTGTGACCACGCAACCCAATTATCTCCTGTCAAAGATCTACGGAAACTCATATTGAGTGGGGGCGCAACAGACAATACGTCATGAACCGAGATGTTCTTCCTATTGGTGATGTTATAAAGGGATGGATATTGAGCTTGCAGCGACTGATCACCTAGCCATGTATCCTCCCAAAACCGAATTGTCTTACCATCCCCAAGTTGGAATTTCCCCTGTTAAAGAAATCATCTTTGACTTCCATCAGTCCTTTCCAAAAAGGTGAGTCTGTCGGTTTTGCTTGAACTTATTCTAAAGTTTTATTAGAGAGATACTTGTTATGCAGCAATTCCTGCCAAATACCCTCCTCATTGATCATCTTACTAAGCCATTTACTCAGTAAGCAGCGATTTTTTAATTCTAAGACATCAATACCTAAGCCCCCTTGATCTTTCGGTCGACAAATCATGTTCCATTTGGTAAGCCTATACTTACGTTTATGCTCGTCACTTCGCCAAAAAAATCGAGAGCGGTAGAAATCTAGTCTTTTCCTTACCCCAATAGGTACTTGAAGAAAAGATAACATGAACATTGGGAGGCTTGTCAGAACCGAGTTGACTAGGATTAATCGATCCCCATACGAGAGCAATTTCCCTTTCCAACAACTTAATTTTCCTTCAAAACGAGTCTCAACTGGGTACCATTCAGAATTAAGCAACTTCCTATAATGAATCAGTATCCCCAGATATTTAAAAGGTAGGGCTCCCACCTCGCAACCAAAAATTTCTTTGTATTGTTCCTCATCATCCTTAGCCTTTCCATAGCAGAAAATCTCGCTCTTATGAAAATTAATTTTTAAACCCAACAGTTGCTCAAAGAGGCATAAAATTAATTTCATGTTCAAAGCTTTTGACAAGTTATGGTCCATAAAGAGGATAGTATCATCAGCATATTGGAGAATAGAAATCCCCCCGTCAACTAGATGAGGGATGAGACCACAAATCTGCCCATCCTCCTTAGCTCGTTCAATAATAATTGCTAACATATCGACTATTATATTGAACAGTAAGGGGGGAAAGAGGATCTCCTTGACGAAGCTCTTTTTTGTTTGAAAATAATGACCAATGTCATCATTAACACGAATACCAACACTACCCCCCTGAATATACTTCATAATTTGGTCGCACCAGGCTTTATCGAAGCCTTTCATTCTGAGAACTTGTTGCAAAAAGAACCATTTAAACTTATCATACGCCTTCTCAAAATCAATTTTAAATAAGACCACATCCATTTTCTTCCGATGAAGTTCATGAATAGTTTCATGGAGTACCACTACTCCTTTTAAGATGTGTCTACCTGGCATAAAGGCCGTCTGAGAAGGTCTAATCACATTCTGAGCTAAGACGTCACACAATTAGTGGCAACCTTAGTAAAAAATCTGAAGCTCACATTGAGTAGGCAAATCGGTCTATATTGTTGGATTTGTACCCCATTTTCTTTTTTGGGAATTAAAGTGATGACTCCAAAGTTTAAGCGATACAGAGGTAAAGTCCCCTGTTGAAACTGACGGAACAAATCCATCAGATCATCTTTTATAACTCCCCAAAATTTTTGATAGAATTCAGCCGGGAACCCGTCTGGTCCCGGTGCTTTATTAACTTCCATTTGAGAGATTGCCTCAAAAATCTCTTGCTTATTGAAATCCTTAGTTAATAAGTCGTTTTCTTCTGAACTGAGTTGCGGTATGTCTTGATTTAAATTTTCCATTAGAGAGAAAGTATTTGGTTCCGACGGCCAAAAAATTTCTTATAATATTCAGTAATATAAACCTTTAAGTTTTCCTCACCAACTATGGTTCCTTCATCTTGTTCTA
Organism: Puccinellia tenuiflora; assembly: GCA_012064385.1. Classification (NCBI taxonomy): domain Eukaryota; kingdom Viridiplantae; phylum Streptophyta; class Magnoliopsida; order Poales; family Poaceae; genus Puccinellia; species Puccinellia tenuiflora. The sequence goes on from QRDG01000394.1 coordinate 478,086, forward strand.
GTTGAAAGATTTTCTTTTTCCTATGTTTACCATTTGCAATAAGGTGAAAATACTTCGTATTATTTCCGCCTTCTTGCACATGTTTAACTTTCGCATGCTGAGCCCATTTAGTTTCCTCATCTCTTCTTAGTTAACAAATGCTATCATTCGCCTTCCTCAAAGTTTGACATTCATAAGTGCTATGAGGAACTGATTCAGCCTTAATATCAAGTTCATCTATCAATCTAGATAGCCTCTCCTTTTATATTTTATATTTTCCACTTAGATTTTTGCCCAGCCTTTTAGAAAATGACGCAAGTGTCTAATTTTATTAAGCCATTTATCAATCGGAGTATTACCCTCGCACACCGATCTCCATTCTGTTGCCACCATCTCAAAGAAACCATCCTGACTAAACCAAGATAGTTCAAAAGAAAAGTGTGGTTTATTTCCGAGGTGTGCATGATTTCCAGAGTCTAGTAACAGGGGCGTGTGATCAGACCCCGCACGAGTCATTGCACGAACTGTCACTAGTGGAAATTTTTGCTCCCATTCTACACTTTCAAGAACATGGTCTAGCTTTTCAAACGTTGGCGTATCTCGACGATTTTCCCACGTAAATTGTCTTCCTGAAAGATCAATTTCTCTCAGATCAAGACTCTCAATGATAGCGTTAAAAAAGAAAAGGCCATCATGGGTTAAAACTATCATTATTCTTATCTTATCGTTTTCTAAGAATACTAAAATCTCCTCCCACCAAAGTAGGGTAAGGCACCCGAACCACACATCCGATCTAACTCAGACAAATATTCAGACTTGTGCTCATCTTGGGCTGCCCCACAAACAGGATTAGGTTCCACTCAAAACCATCCATTTTTAATCTAAGATGGAATTTAAGAGAAAAATTAATAACATTTTTAACTTGGAGAGTAGCACAATTAAAACCCACTAACATCCCTCCTAACCTCCCATGTGGCGGCAAACCGTTGAATTATTATATTATTCTAACGCTCCGAAGAACCGTTGAATTATTATATTATTTTTTCTTTCGCCCTCTAGTTTGTTTTTCCTCACAAAACGGTGGATCTAAGTGATCTACCACATCAGCAAACTCCTCATCAATCAAATCCTCCAAAAGACTTGAGGCCTTAGTCAAAACAAGATTGTGAGGACCGACATCCCCTTGCACCATTGAATCAACATTGTTTTTCCAAAATATGCACCGCCCTTTGTAATTCCAAGTTTTTAATCTCCCTAGCTGAATTTGATTTTTCTAAAATGTTACTTCCCAAAGAAATCCCAAGTGTAGAAGATCTAGAAAAAAATTCGCTATCCGAAAATGTTCAAATAGAGAGAGGATGCTTGTTACCCGTACCTTGAGGCGTATCATGGAGGCAGGCTCACTCCATAGCCTTGGCCATAATGGTAGTGTCCACCGACTCCTAGGCCCGTAGACGACTGCTCGAACAGACCCCTAATGTTGTTGCATTAGGAATCCCTCCAAAGTCGACGACGACGCGCTCCACAGCCGGGATCAACGGCGAAGCACACCCCATGACTGGGATGGCTGCTATCTGCCTCGGACTCGATCCCATAACCCCACCTGGGGCATTGGGAGAGTCCATCTTCAACGCCCGAGCAATGCTCGATCCCCTACCCGCCACCGGGGTAGAAGGAGAGCAAGAGGCTATGGCAGTCTCACTCGAACCCATCCCCCCTCCTGTGGAACAAGGTGAACAGAGGCCCGCATGCACCTGCCCGACAGCAGCAGCACATCCTGACACAACATCCACAGCAGTCTCAGCCAAGGCAGACACAGAAGTCGCTGCCGCATCAGAGAAAATGAGGCGAAATTCTGCCGCGACAGGAAAAACTGGGCAGTTCTCTGCCGCAATAGGAAGCCAGTTCTCTGCCGCGACAGTAGGAACTGAGCAATTCTCTGCCGCGACAGAAAGCTGATTAACAGGAGCAGGATCAGAAATTGAATCCTCCATAGACAAATCTCCATTCCCCATTGCCTCAAGACCAGCACTCAAACAATCAGCCTCCAAGTCCACAATAGAGAAACCAGTGGTATTCATGACATCATGATCACTAGCCTCATCTTGCATCGGCGGTAAAGACAACTCCTCACGAACCATCTTAAACCCCTTTTTAACCAAAGGGGAGAAGATCACTCCAGATTTCATCGAGTTAGCAGGAGGACTAACGCCCCCACCTCCTTCTTTATTTGGATTCGTTGATTTCACCGACTCTCCAGCATTGGGCACCCCAACATTAGAAGTGGTATTTTTTCATTTGTCTCAGCCTCTTTAAAATCATCTCCAAGGTCCTCATCATCATCGTCCTCACGGTCTTGATGCGGTTCAGCCATAACCACATCTGCCGGTGCACCTCTCTCTTCTGCCTCCACATAAAATGACAACTCAAAAATCTCTCCCTTAATAAGCAAAGGAAAATATCTCAGGATTTTAGTAAGATTCAAGCAACCAATCAAAATTCTGAGCACTTTTTGTTTGCGGGTATAAGTCATATCAACTCTCACAGTCTTCCCAAACATATCTCCAAGAGCCCACATAGCCAAGTAGTCACCCAGATGCTCCGTTGGGATACCTGAAACCCGCACCCATATCTCTGGTAAAGTGTCAACAGGCTCAATTGTCTTCGACCAATCATCAACTGTGATCTCACAAGGAGAGTTAGGGACCCAACAAGTGCCAAACACCTTGAGCATGTACAACTCATTCCTAGACGGGAATTGAACCTGAAATAAATTGTGTCCTACTTGAGTTACCTCCCAATGGAAATTCTCAGTAGGAACAAGCCTGTGGAGCTGACGCACACAACCTGCGAAATGAGCATGTCTCCTCCTGTCACAGTCACCGACGCCAGACGAAGGTTCATCATCTTTGGCTTATATGTATCAGTACATGGCAGCTGAAAAATGATCAATTCCTCATGGGCATATCCAAACATGCGCAACCGAGGCTTTGGTGCTGAAATTAGCAGGCATTCAGAATCATGAGCTGGTCCCTCACAAAAATCATAGATCTCTATAGAACAATCAACGGAGAGGTGACCACCCAAACCACATCGAAACATTTGTTCTTGTCGATTTTCTTGGCCTTCTTCTGAGTCGCTGCCTGCAGGGCCCCCGCAAGCTGATCAGTCGAAACCACAGCAACATGAGGAGCAGCAGCAACACGAGGAGCAGCTGCCAGCACCAGACCCGGCTGAACCACCAGAGGAGGGGGGTAGTGATACGTGTCAAACGTATCTATAATTTTTGAGTGATCCATGCTAGTTTTGTGATGTTGTCACATGTTTTTAATATCATATTACATCATATTTATCCATTTTGTCGGACTAACCTATTGACAAGATGCCCAGTGCCAGTTCCCTGTTTTTGTGCTGAAATTGTTGCAGAAAGTTACTTTCAGGAAATATTCTCGGAATTGGACGAAAATTTACGACGATTTTTTATTGGACAAATAAGGACTGGAGCCAGAAGGGCAGGTCCAGTAGAGGTCCAGAAGGGCCCCAGCGGGTCCCACCTGCGGGTGATAGGTGGCCCACGGCCGGGGGTCGCCTCTGCCCCTCGGGCACCCCCTCGCGACGCCCTTTGGCCTATAACTCATCCCCGACGAAAAAACCCTAACCCCCGGAGGATTTTCCCAAATACGCAACAGAGCTCCGCCGCCATCGCCGACAAGTTTCAGGGGGTTCAGAAGGTCCTGTTCCGGCACCCTGCCGGGACGGGGATCGACCGCCGGAGCCATCTCCATCAACACCGCTGCTTCCCGCGATGAGGAGGGAGTAGTCCCTCACCGGGGCTGAGGCTTATACAAGTAGCTATGTGGTTATCTCTCTCTCTCCCATGATGTGATCTTCATTGTGATCATGAGCTTTGTTAGTATAGTTGAATACATGATGTTTCCCTATGTGTAATGGATATGATGTTGCTCAAGTGGTGTTATTTAGTACAATTTCCAGAGTCACCGTTGTGATCACGGTATCTCGGTGACAGTGTGGGTGCCGTGTGTGACTCTATGGATAATAGATTGGAAGGATCTTCATCATGAGTTTGTTCTTTATTATTGTTGGACTGGATAGATCATGAGGTTTCTTGATGCTTGTGTTATTGAAGAAAGAGACTATTCGAGAAATATGTTGTGGTGTTTGTTAGTACTATCTTTGGATGCGGATAGTGACAGCATGAAGTGTCCATATAGGTTGAATACGAACTTTAAGGTGTGCTTTTCGTAACCCTACACAATTCTCATCCTATTTGACCCACAAAATAATGATCTCCGAGCAACGTCTACCATGCATGTATTTTTGTGCGAACTATCATGTGTTTAATTATGTTAATGATATTGAGAGTAGTCACTAGTGAAAGTATGAAGCCTAGGCCTTGTTTCCAAGCATTGATACACCGTTTTTAGTCACTTTTGTCACTTGTTTGTTTGCTGCACAGAATTACAAAACCTTGTTTTACCATCCATATTACCCATATTTTAATATCTCTTCGCCGAACTAGTGCACCTATACAACTGACAATTGTATTAGGTGTGTTGAGGACACAAGAGACTTCTTGTATCTTAATTGCAGGGTTGCTTGAGAGGGATATCTTTGACCTCTACCTCCCGTGGATTCGATAAACCTTGGGTTACTCAATTAAGGGAAATTTGCCGCTGTCCTACAAACCTCTGCGCTTGGAGGCCCAACAACTCTACAAGAATAGAAGCGTGTAGTAGACATCAAGCTAATTTCTGGCGCCGTTGCCGGGGAGATAAGGTAAGCGGTACTCACACTCCAACGACGAAGCTAATTTCTAGCATTGTTGTCGGGGAGGTTAGTGCTTGAAGGTATCTTCTTTAGATTCTGCAGTTACATCTTTGTGTTTCTTGTTTTTATTTCACTAGTTAGGCTTAATGGAAAACAACAAAAAAAAATAGAGAGCTTTATAAACTCTATCTTGAAATTGGTCATGATGCTTTTGAAGAGAAAATTAAAAAACCTATGGAACTTTATTTGCATAATAATCACGCTAGTAGCAATGTTATTAGTATGATTTCTTTGAATGCCATTGTTGCTAATGCTATGGAAAATTGCAAGCTTGGGGGATGCCGGTTTTGATGAATATGATCTTTTTAGTCCCCCAAGCTTGAAGGAGGAAATTTGCTTTGATGATACTATGCCTCCTATATATGATGATTATAATGATGAATGTTATATTTTCAGTCCACCTACTATTGGGGAAAAAGTTTATTATGATCATGATATGCCTCCTATTTATGATGATTACAATGATGGTTATGATAGTTTTACTCCCACTATTACTAATGAGAAGGATTTTACTTATGTGGAGAGTAATGATAATACTTTTATGCATGTGAATCATGAGAACAATGCTTTATGTGATGGATATGTTATTGAGTTTTCTTATGATTCTACTGAAAGTTGTTATGAGAGAGGGAAGTGTGGTTATATAAATTTTCATATTATGAAGTTTCCCCTCTTTATGTTGAATGTTTTAATCTTGCACTTGCTTTGCCTTCCTATGCTTAATGCTTTATGCTCCAATGATTTATTTTCTTACAAGATGCCTATGCATAGGAAGAGAGTTAGACTTAAATGTGTTTGATATTTGCTTTATGATGCTCTCTTTTGCGTTCCAACTCTTATTCTTATTAGAGCATCATTAAAATTATCATGCCTAGCTAAAAGGCTTAAAGGAAAAGCGCTTGTTGGGAGGCAACCCATGTTTTCTTTTATTTCAGTTTGTTTTTGTTTTTCTTAAGTCATGAAGTTGTTGCGTCTGTAGCAATTTCATTGTATCTTTTTCTTTTGGTTTTTTGTGCCAAGTTTGGCCTCTAATGCATTGAAAGTGCGAGGTGTTATTTTGCTGTCCAGAAACAGAATTTTGTCCTTTACTGTTCGAAAATCTAAAAATCATCTTAATTTTATCTTTTTCTGAAATGTTTATACAGCAAGACTGATACTTTTAGCTATCTTTCTTTAGTTTTGACTTTTCTGATTTGAGCTACAAAAGTGCCACGAAAATTCAATCTTTACAGACTGTTCAGTTTTTGACAGATTCTGCTTTTATTTGTATTCGTCTCTTTTACTATCGTCAAATGTGATACTTTAGAAAAGGAGTGCCACACTGAGGCTTAGCAAACAGTAGCTAATGCCCAATAAAGTTGTTTGAAATTTGTCTTGAGTTGAACACATGTGTATTTTAATTTGTGAGCACTAACCCTCTAATCAGTTTATGAGAAGTTTTGTGTGAAGGGAGTTTTTAAGTTCCAAAGGAGAGGATAATGAAGAAATTGAAGATGGATCAAAGCTCAAGCTTGGGGATTCCCCCATGGCACCCCTCTGAATATCAAGAACCATCAAGCGTCTAAGCTTGGGGATGCCCAAGGCATCCCCTCCTCTTCATCGACTATCATAAGGTCGTCTTCGTTGAACTAAGTTTTTATCACTTTACATATTATGTGCTATGCTTGGAGCGTCTTTTTACTTTCAGTTTTGTTTGTTTGTTTGCTGGTCCTATACTTGTTGGATCCCTGCTTTGTTTGTGTGGGAGAGAGACACGCTCCGCTTTTTCATTTGAATACTCCTTTGCTTCGCTTATATCTTGTTGAGTATTCTTAGCTACTATTTGTTTGCTAGTAAGCTCTCGCTTTTAGCTTTTATCTTATTTAGATCTGCTATAAGTTGTTAAACTCTCATGTTCTTCACTTATATTTGTTGGAGAGTTGTTATTGGTAAATTGCTTGAATTGTCAAAGGGACAAAATGCTATTCATGTGATATTGGAATGAAATGAAAAGCCTGCATAGTAGTGTAGATCATTGTGTGGATACTTGATACTTCTCATTTGTTTTGAGATATTAGGATGAATGCTTAAACTTGCTGGTTATTTGAGTGGAATTGATTAGTAAAGAAATACTGTTAAAAACTTGAAACTATGTGGTGTTTCGTAGTGGTTAATTCTTTAAGCTAATCTTTCCATCAAAAGAATTGTTTGGTCAACATTGGAGACGGTGTGGAGCTTTTATGGTTATGATTGATAAATGTCTTATGCTACTCTGTTACCGGTTAATTTTAGATATTTGCTTCAAATAACTTCTTTGCTAAGCCCAAAAATTCGTACTGAGTGTATGGTTCACTCGTGCATCCAAATCTCAAAGCCAAACTATCTTGTCAGCTGAGTCCACCATATCTACATATGCATGGTATTTCCTGCCATTCCAAGTAAATTTGTCATGTGCTATCTTTAAAAATTCAAAATGCTCCTTTTAGTGCCTCTGTTTTTAAGCTCATGAGGAAGCAGTAGAGAGCTAGATATAACTTGTGACGAGCAAGGTCGTTTCCCCCCTTTCACCCGGTGTCGATGGATTACGTCTTCACTTGAATCAACCCGAGAGCAGCTTAAGCAAAATATAAATATAACTCACCATTCTCCTCCGCGCAATGCAAATCTGAGAAATCAGCTCAAACATTGGACAGTGGTGAAACCAAGGAGAAAGAAGAGCGTACTCGCTCCTCTAAAAACCAGCTTCTCTCACAAGTCTAAAAACCTTGCTTGTCATGAAGGACTAGATAGCTTCTCTGTTGTGAAGTCGTTGATGAAAGCATGCATGTCTCAAAATTGTTTTACTTCTGTTTTCAAAAATAAAAAGCTCTAGCACATGACTAATCCCTGCTTCCCTCTGCGAAGGGCCTTTCTTTTACTTTTAATGTTGAGTCAGTTTTCCTTTTCCTTCTATCTCCACCAAAGCAAACATCTAGCATTGACCCTGGGTATCATTGATCATATTGCATTGTCATATTAATCATGAATCTTTATATTGACTTTACCGTTGGAAGTTGAAGCTTTTTGCTAAAACTTGCATATTCTTTGTTTTGATTCTCAAACACTTTTGTCATGCAATTGTTAACTTTGAGAATTAATAAAATATGTGGATCACATTGCTTACATGTCTTTAACGTACTATTTATGAAAGGTTTTGCTTGAATGATTGAACTTGGTTACTCATTGCTTTCTTGCTATCAACTATAGACAATTGTTTTGTATCACTTCATTCACATCCTATGCTTTACATTACTATCTTGATCATGATTGTGTTGGTTGCATGTCTTATAAAAAATTATTTTATTATCACTTACGGACTTACCTACTCGAGGACGAGTAGGAGTTAAGCTTGGGGATGCTAATACGTGTCAAACGTATCTATAATTTTGGAGTGATCCATGCTAGTTTTTTGATGTTGTCACATGTTTTTAATATCATATTATATCATTTTTATGCATTTTGTCGGACTAACCTATTGACAAGATGCCCAGTGCTAGTTCCCTGTTTTTGTGCTGAAATTGTTGCAGAAAGTTACTTCTGGAAATATTCTCGGAATTGGACGAAAATTTACGCCGATTTTTTATTGGACAAATATGGAACGGAGCCAGAAGGGCAGGTCCAGCAGAGGTCCAGAAGGGCCCCCGCGGGTCCCACCCGTGGGTGACAGGTGGCCCGCGGCCGGGGGTCGCCTCTGCCCCTCGGGCACCCCCTCGCGACGCCCTTTGGCCTATAAATCATCCCCGACGAAAAAACCCTAACCCCCGAAGGATTTTCCCAAATACGCAACAGAGCTCCGCCGCCATCGCCGACAAGTTTCGGGGGTTCAGAAGGTCCTGTTCCGGCACCCTGCCGGGATGGGGATCGACCGCCGGAGCCATCTCCATCAACACCGCTGCTTCCCGCGATGAGGAGGGAGTAGTCCCTCACCGGGGCTGAGGCTTATACAAGTAGCTATGTGGTTATCTCTCTCTCCCATGATGTGATTTTCGTTGTGATCATGAGCTTTGTTAGTATAGTTGAATACATGATGTTTCCCTATGTGTAATGGATATGATGTTGCTAAAGTGGTGTTATTTAGTACAATTTCCGGAGTCACCGTTGTGATCACGGTATCTCGGTGACAGTGTGGGTGCCGTGTGTGACTCTATGGATAATAGATTGGAAGGATCTTCATCATGAGTTTGTTCTTTATTATTGTTGGACTGAATAGATCATGAGGTTTCTTGATGCTTGTGTTATTGAAGAAAGAGACTATTCGAGAAATAGGTTGTGGTGTTTGTTAGTACTATCTTTGGATGCGGACAGTGACAGCATGAAGTGTCCATAGAGGTGGAATACGAACTTTAAGGTGTGCTTTTCGTAGCCCTACACAATTCTCATCCTATTTGATCCACAAAAGAATGATCTACGAGTAACGTCTACCATGCATGTATTTTTGTGGGAACTATCATGTGTTTAATTATGTTAATGATGTTGAGAGTAGTCACTAGTGAAAGTATGAAGCCTAGGACTTGTTTCCAAGCATTGATGCACCGTTTTTAGTCACTTATGTCACTTGTTTATTGCTGCACAGAATTACAAAACCTTGTTTACCATCCATATTACCCATATTTTAATATCTCTTCGCCGAACTAGTGCACCTATACAACTGACAATTGTATTAGGTGTGTTGGGGACACAAGAGACTTCTTGTATCTTAATTACAGGGTTGCTTGAGAGGGATATCTTTGACCTCTACCTCCCGTGGATTCGATAAACCTTGGGTTACTCACTTAAGGGAAATTTGCCGCTGTCCTACAAACCTCTGCGCTTGGAGGCCCAACAAGTCTACAAGAATAGAAGCGTGTAGTAGACATCAGGTAGCAGCATCTGCAGTACCCCCAGCTTGAGCAGCCACCACTGGTGCCGGTTTCTGCACCAACAAGGTCGGTGCAGCAGTCGCAACAGCCGCACCATTTAGGTGCCCTCTTCTACCGCCAGTAGCATGCCCCATCTCGACATATCGACCACGGACTCCACGCACATCAGCTTGACCCCTGGCACCTCCATAGCCCCGGCCATTGCCACGGCCGTAGTTGTAGCCATATCCTCCACGCTGCCCTGCTCCAACCCTATAGCCATGAGCCGAACCGCCGCGGTAACTGCTTGATGGTGGATATTGATAAGTTGGGTGGTGCCCCAAGCGAAGGCGGAATTGTAGCTAGTAGAAGTTTTCCCTCGTTTAACGAACCGAGGTTTATCAAACCAGTAGGACTTTGAAATCAACAACGAGGTGAATGTTGAATATCTCTGGCACTTAACCTTCAACAGACGTGGACCTGCACACACTCAACCAAAATACTTTGCCCCCAACGGTGGAAAGGTTGTCAATCTTTCCGGTCTCGCAGAAAACAAAGCTGTTAATTGTAATATGAAATAGATAAAATATGAAAAGTGACCAGAGGAATAATGATAATAAAAGCAAGTAAATGAGGTTGAAGACAATGTAAAAAGATGGACCGGGGGCCATGGGTTCACTAGTGGAGTCTCTCAAGTAAATAAAATATGCATGTGATGGGTGAACGAATTACAGCTAGGCAACTGACAAGATCATCACACAAACCCAATTTAGCTATTACAAAAAGGACATGATAATATTTACGGGGGCATCACGACAAGGAACAAAGACCGTTGAGTCCAACTGCGTCTTTGTCTAAAAAGTGCACCATGGGATCGCTATCCAGTCTGTCACCCAACGGTATTAAGTTGCAAGCAACAGACAATTGCATTAAGTAAAGTACATGAAGTAAGCAATACTAATATCAAAATAGCATTAACACCGCTGTTTTTACCCTTAGTAGCAACAACACACCCTCGTCCTTAGATGGTTTCTGTCACTCGTGCCCAGGAACAAAAGGGGGCATGAACCCACTATCTAGCATAAATACCCTCTCTTGGAGATACACACAATCACTTGGCCAAAGTAACTACGCACATCGGAGAGCATGCAAGAACATAAATTACTCATATAGGAATCATGCACAATCTGAACATAACTTCATAATCCATCGGATCTTAGCAAACACATCACATAGCATTACAATAATCGATTTTGATCATGTTAGGCGGCTCACAAGATCATAAGACATGAATCACAAGAGAGAGAGACTACCAACTAGCTACTGCCATGGACCCATAGTCCAAGGTGAGACTACTCACAAATCATCCCAGAGGAAGGCATGGCGATGAAGAGCCCTCCGGGATCGATCTCCCCTCCGGCAGAGTGCCGAGATCAGCTTCAGATTGGACCCCGAACTAGGGTTTTTGGTGACGGCGCGTCGGGGTCGAGTTTCTGGAAAATAATGGCCGCCCCTCGGTTTTAGGTCAAAAGGGATTTTATAGGCGTCGGAGGGGGCCGAGACGATGCCCAGAGGGCAGGGGCGGGCCCCACCCGCGGTTCAAGGGGGGCCGCGGCTGCTACCCGCCCCTGGGTGGCCCCCTAGGTCGCCCTTTGGTCCACATGTGTATTCCGCGCATAAAAAATCTCCGTAAATTTTGAGGGCAATCCGACGATATTTCCTGTTGTGACTTTTCTGAAATACAAAAACAGCAAAAACAGGAAACTGGCACTTGGCATCTTGTCAATAGGTTAGTCCGACAAAATGCATAAAAATGATATAAATGACAATAAAAACATGTGACAATATCACAAAACTAGCATGGATCACTCAAAAATTATAGATACGTTTGAGACGTATCAGCATCCCCAAGCTTAACTCCTACTCGTCCTCGAGTAGGTAAGTGACAACAAATAATTTTTTATGAGACATGCAACCAACACATTCTTGATCAAGATAGTAATGTAAATCAAAGATGTGAATGAAGAGATACAAAACAATTGTCTATAATTGATAGCAAGAAAGCAATGAATAAACAAGTTGAATCATCCAAGCAAAACCTTTCATAAATAGTATGTCAAAGACATGAAAACAATGTGATCAACATATTTGACTAATTCACAAGGATAATAATTCCATGACAAAAGTGTTTGAGAATAAACACAAAGGAAGATGTAAGCATTAGCAAAGAGCTTCAACTTCCAACGGCTTATCTTATAGATAAAGTCAATATAAAGATTCATGTTTAATCTCGATAATGTAATATGCTCAACGTTACCCAGGGTCAATGCTAGATGTTTGCTTTTGTGGAGATAGAAGGAAAAAGGGGAAACTGACTCAACATTAAAAGTAAAAGAAAGGCCCTTCGCAGAGGGAAGCAGGGATTAGTCATGTGCTAGAGCTTTTTGGTTTTTAAAACAGAAGTAAAATGATTTTGAGGCATGCATGCTTTCGTCAACGACTTCACAACAGAGAAACTATCTAGTACCTCATGACAAGGAAGGTTTTTTAGACTTGTGAGAGCAGCTGGTTCTTAGAAGAGCGAGTACGCTCCTCTTTCTCCTTGGTTTCACCACTGTCCAATATTTGGGCTGATTTCTTAGATTTTCATTGCTCGGAGGAGAATTGGTGAGTTATATTTATATTTTGGTTAAGATGCTCTCGGGTTGATTCAAGTGAAGACGTAATCCATCGACACCAGGTGAAAGGGGGGAAATGACCTCGCTTGTCACAAGTTATATCTAGCTCTCTACTGCTGCCTCATGAGCTTAAAAACAGAGGCACAAAGAAGAAATATTTTGAATTTTTAAATGTAGCACATGACAAATTTACTTGGAATGGTAGGAAATACCATGCATAGGTAGATATGGTGGACTCAGTTGGCAAGAAAGTTTGGCTTTGGGGATTGGATGCACGAGTGAACCATACAGTCAGTACGAATTTTTAGGCTTAGCAAAAAAGTATTTGAAGCAAACATCTAACCATAACCGGTAACAGAACAACATAAGACATCTACCGGTCATAACCATAAAAACTCTACACCGTCTCCCTTGTTGACCAAACAATTCTTTTGATGGAAAGATTAGCACTATGAATTAACAACTGTGAAAAACCACACAATTTCAAGCGAAGCAAAGGAGTATTCAAACGAAAAAGCGGAGCGTGTCTCTCTCCCACACAAATAAAGCAAGGATCCAACAAGTATATGACCAGCAAACAAACAAACAAAAATGAAAGTAAAAAGACGCTCCAAGCATAGCACATAATATGTAAAGTGATAAAAACGAAGTTCAACGAAAACGACCTTATGATAGTCGATGAAGATGAGGGGATGCCTTCATCCCCAAGCTTTGACTCTTGATAGTTCTTGATATTCAGAGGGGGTGCCATGGGGGCATCCCCAAGATTGAGCTCTGATCCATCCTCGATTTCTTCATATTCCTCTCCTTTGGAACTTAAAAACTCTCTTCACACAAAACTTCTCATAATTTGATTAGAGGGTTAGTGCTCATAAATTAAAATGCACATCTGTTCAACTCATGACAAATTGAAAACCAACTTCATTTAACATTAGATACTGTTTACTAAGCCTCAATGTGGCACTCCACCCCTAGAGTATCACATATGACGATGGTAAAGAGACAAATGCAAAATAAAAGCAGAATCTGTCAAAATCTGAACAGTCTGTAAATATCGAATTTTTCAAGGCACTTCTGCAGCTCAAATCAAAAAACTTAAAACTAACGAAAGATAGATACAAGAACCAGGCTTGCTTTCCAAAATTATCAGAAAAAGATAAAATTCTGGAGATATTAGGATTTTCGTGCAACAGGCGCACAAAATCTGTTTTTGGACAGCAACACAATACCTCGCACTTCCAATGCATTAGAGGCTAAACTTGGCACAAAAAACCAAAATAAAAAGATACAATGAAGTTTCTACAGAGGTAATAACTTCATGACTCAAGAAAAACAAAAGGCAAACTGAAAGTAAAAGACGGGTTGCCTCCCAACAAGTGCTTTTCTTTAACGCCTTTTAGCTAGGCGCAATGCCTAATATCAAGTTTTTTCGGAGGCCTTTGCAACATCAAGAGCATAGCTTGACCTTATGATTGATTCAAAAGGAATCTTCTTTCTCTTTCTAGGGAAGTGTTCCTTCCCTTTTTTAAGGGGGAACTGAAACTTTATATTTCCCTCTTTCATATCAATAATAGCACCAACAGTTCTCAAAAAACGGTCTTCCCAAAATAATAGGACAAGAAGCATTGCACTCAATATCCATAACAATAAAATCAACGGGAACATAATTATCATTAACAACAATAAGGACATCATCAACTCTACCCAAAGGTTTCTTTTTAGAAGAATCAGCAAGATGAACATTTAAATAGCACTCTTCCAAAGGATTTAAATCAAGCATATCATAGAAACTTTTAGGCATAACGGAAACACTTGCACCAAGATCACATAAAGCATTGCAATCAAAGTCATTTATTTTCATCTTAATAGTGGGTTCCCAACCATCTTCTAACTTCCTAGGGATAGAGGTTTCAAGCTTTAGTTTTTCTTCCCTAGCCTTGATAAGAGCATCGGTAATGTGTTTGGTAAAGGCAAGATTTATTTTACTAGCATCCGGTGTCTTAGCAAGTTTTTGTAGAAACTTAATGACTTCAGTAAGATTGCAATTATCAAAATAAATTTCATCATCTTTAAATAAACTAGGAGGATCCTCTTTAGTGGTTTGGATAGTATAAACTTTAACAGTTTTCCTATTCATTTCAGCAATTCTAGCTTCTTCAGCCTCTCTAGCCCACCTAGCTTTCAAGAGAGCCATCATCCTTTCATTTTCATTAATTTGAAGAGAGATAGAACTTAAAGATTCAGTATGTTTGTCTTGATTTGGAGTGGTTCTAATTTTAAAATTTCAACATCATGAGCAAGAACGTCTACTTTAGAGACTAGACTATCCAGTTTTTCCAACTTCTCTTCAACAGTTTTGTTAAAAGCTTTTTGCGAAGTGATAAATTCCTTTAAAACATTTTCAAGATCAGAGGACACATTATTATTAGGATTATAAGAATTACCATAGGAATTACCATAAGAGTTGCCATTATTGGGAGGATAAGGCTTATAGTTGTTACCACCAAAATTATTTCGATAAGCATTATTGTTGAAGTTGTTTCTATTAAGAAAATTAACATCAACTTGATCCTTTTCTTGGGAAATTAATGAAGCAAGTGGAACATTATTAGGATCAATATTGGACTGATTGGTAGCAAGCATAGACATAATCATATCAACCTTATCACTCAAAGAGGAGATTTCCTCAACAGAATTTACCTTCTTACCACTTGGAGCTCGTTCGGTGTGCCATTGTGAATAATTTGTCATCATATCATCCAAGAGTTTAGTTTCTACACATAATGTTGTGTACATGAAGGTGCCTCCCACGGTCGAGTCCAAAAGGTTCCTTGAGGAAAAATTCAAACCTGCATAAAAAGTTTGGATAACCATCCACATAGTTAATCCATGCGTGGGACAATTATTAACCATAGATTTCATTCTCTCCCAAGCTTGAGAGACATGTTCATTATCAAATTGTCTAAAGTTCATAATGTTACTCCTTATTTGTATGATTTTAGCAGGTGGATAATATTTTCCAATAAAACATCTTTGCATTTAATCCAAGAATCAATGCTATTTTTAGGCAAAGACAATAACCATTCTTTTGCTCTCCCTCTCAAAGAGAAAGGGAATAGTTTCAGTTTTATGATGTCACTTTCTACCTCTTTATACTTTTTCATATCACATAACTCAACAAAGTTATTTAAATGAGAGGCGGCATCATTAGTACTAGCACCAGAAAATTGCTCTTTCATAACAAGATTTAGCAAAGCAGGCTTAATTTCATAAAATTCCGTTTTGTAGCGGGCGGAGCAATTGGAGAGCATATGAAATCATTGTTATTAGTGCTAGTAAAGTCACATAACTTGGTGTTTTCAGTAGAAGACATAACGATAAGATAAAATAATAAGACAGGAATAAAGACTACACTAATTTTTTTTGGTTTTAAAATTTTGAAACAGGAAAATAAACTAAACGAGATGTAAAGCAAGCAAGACAAAAACAAAGTAAAGAGATTGAGAGTATGAGACTCCCCTTGCTGTAGCTCCAAAGTCCCCGGCAACGGCGCCAGAAAACTGTTTGATGGTGGATATTGATAAGTTGGGTGGTTCCCCAAGCGAAGGCGGAATTGTAGCTAGTAGCAGTTTTCCCTCGTTTAACGAACCGAGGTTTATCGAACCAGTAGGACTTTGAAATCAACAACGAGGTGAATATTGAAGATCTCTGGCTCTTAAACTTCAACAGACGTGGACCTGCACACACTCAACCAAAATACTTTGCCCCCAACGGCGGAAAGGTTGTCAATCTTTCCGGTCTCGCAGAAAACAAAGCGGTTAATTGTATGATGAAATAGATAAAATATGAAAAGTGACCAGAGGAATAATGATAAATAAAAGCAAGTAAATGAGGTTGAAAACAATGTAAAAAGATGGACCGGGGGCCATGGGTTCACTAGTGGAGTCTCTCAAGTAAATAAAATATGCATGTGATGGGTGAACGAATTACAGCTAGGCAATTGACAAGATCATGACACAAACTGTCGGAGAACTGTCCCAGGAACTGGGTGTGTCTCACAAGGATCGAGTAAGGGGATAAACACGGAATCAAACAACCCTCAACATGCCTCAGCGACGGTGCTCGTCGAGCTCGCTGCGGGACAGCACTGCAGAGGTGAACGCACGGTATTACCCAGGTTCAGGGCCCTCTAGGAGAGGTAAAACCCCTACGTCCTGCTTCTGGTGTATTGCACTGTTTGGAGAGGTTACAATACAAAGGGAGCTTGGCGAGCTCAAGGTGGCTAACAATGGCTAACCCTAGAACTCAGCACTTCCAACCAAAGATTGAACCGGAGAAGAACCCTTTGCCCGAACATGCTCCCCCTCCTTTTATAGGTGTCTCGGACCTCTTCCCCCCAAATATCTTGGCAGGAAGGGTTACCACACGGCGACGAAGGAGGAGGACGGGTGCACGATAAAGGCGGAGTCCATGGACGCGGTCCATGGCAGGGAGCGGTGTCACCAAAGCTAGAAAAGCCACCGTCCAGCCAGGACGGTGGGCTAGCGCCGCTGAGGTGGGATGTGTCCCACAGTGACGTCGCCCTTGGAGTGTAGCTGCAGACGGTCCCCTTATCACCAAAGTGGCAATCCTTGGGGCTCCTTTGCTTGGTGCAGTGTTGTTGAGTGCTTTATAAAGAACGACAACTGTGGCGCTGCCATCACCACGCGCTGGCGCGGTCGTCACCGCGCGCTGGCACGCCCGTGACTCTGCGGAGGGTGCAGAGCCCATGTGCGCCACCTAGCGCGGAGGCAAAGCTGGCTTCGTGAGGAAGGAACCCCGCGAGGCAGGAGGCATCGCCAAGCCCTTCGGCTTGGTCCTTAGCAGAATTCGCAGGTGGCATCCGAGACGCCCTCTCGAGGAGAGGTGGCCCCTCACCGAGGGAAAAACCCTTGGCGAGGAGGAGAGGTCCCTCGCGAGGGAAAAAACCCTCGCGAGACTCGCCAGGCTTGGAGAGCCTGGTCCTTAGGGAAATCATCTGAAGAATGTTGTGGGCCCTGGCAGGCCGGCCCGTGGTACCCTGGTTTCCACTGTGCCGATAGTAGCCCCCGGGCCCGCGATGGGCACGCCCAAGCCCACGGATGGAGGCGAAGCATCGGGGGCCCAATGATGCCTGCCTGGGCCGTGACACGTGGGGCGCAGCGGTTGCGCCCGAGGCCACGATCTCCTCGGCTTCAATGGGCGACCTGGTGGGGCCCGCCACGTCCTTGGTTTTTGGCCAATAAAGCCTGCGCGCGCAGACTGCGCCCATCACTTCTCCCATAACTCCGCCGCTCGCTTCCCCCAAACATCTTCTTCTTCCCAGAGCACACCACCTCCAAGGTTTCCTTCTCCTGCGACCATGGCGCCCAAGAAAGCAACCGCCGTGCAGAAGGGCAAGGCCACGATGCAGGCCGGCAAGTCCGCGGCGGCGTCGGGGAGCGCTGGACACGAGGGGGTGCTGCCGAAGTCCCGCCTCCACTCGGCGGCGATTGAAAAGGTGCGCCACCTGGCGGCCTCGATCACCAACGAGCACGGCGCCACCGGCATGATACCGGCCGGCAGCTGGTTTTCCGAGGGGTACTACCCCATCTTCCTTCAAACTCTCTACGCCGGTCTTGTTCCTCCTTTCTCCGACTTCCTCCTGGGGATTTTGGAGGTGTACCAGATCCAACTCCTCCATCTTCATCCCAACCCCATCCTCATCCTCTCCATCTTCGCCTACCTCTGCGAGGCCTACATTGGCATCCGTCCCTCGGTGGCGCTCCTCCGCAGCTTCTACTCCCTCCGGTCCACCGCACCGAACGAGCGGATCAGATGCGTCTCCTTCCGCATTGTCGAGGCCAGGGGCAGGAACTATATCCCCATCGCATGGTGCGGTCAGAACGCCATCACCAAGGTGACGAAGAAGGTGGAGGACTTCCGCCAGCGGTGGTTCTTCATCGACACCAAGAGGCGCAACCCTCTCCTAGAGGTGCCCGTGGCGCCCCCGAGGAAGTGGGCGCGCTGGGCGAGCACAGGCTTCGAGGGCCCAAAGCTTGACGCGGTGTACGAGTGCATACGGAGTCTTTGCGACGCCGGTCTCACCGGCCAGATGGTGGCGAAGGACTTCACGAGGCGCCGAATCGCCCCCCTCTAGTGGCATTCAGAGCCGGTGTGGCAGTACACAGGCAGGGAGGACAGGATGCACCTGTGCGCGGACAACTTCACACTGGAAAAATGAAGAATGGGTTTAATTGGTTAAATTTAAAAAGTTAATCAAATGTTGTACCAGGTCATGGGATCCTATTCGCCACAACGGACATCCCATCCCCCACCTGCGACGAGGCCCGAACGCTCTTCATATTTGTTAAAGAGAGTGTGCACGAGCACCGCAGGCGCCTGCCTATATTCGACGAATGGGGGATCGTGCCCGTAGGACACCGCAGGCCCCGCACCAACCCGTGGGCGGCGGAGCCGGAGCATATGGACGAGTCGCCAGAGCCGGACGAGGTAGAAGACTCTGGCGAGGACGAGGCCTCGAGAGGCGCTGACCCCTCTGGCGAGGAAGGGGCCTCGAGAGGCGCTGACCCCTCGGGAGGCTCCGTCGGCTCCCCAAGGAGCGTACCGCCTGAAGAGGACCTCCAAGTGATTTCCTCCAGCGGCGACGAGGACGCCTTTCGCGTAGCTCCCTCCCGGCGCACCGCAGAGGGGGAGGAGAAGGAGGAGAGCGGCAGCAGGGGAGGACGCTGCGAGCCCCGCTCCAAGGCCATCCATGACAGGAAATCCACGGCCGCGAGGGGCGCTCCTCGCGAGGAGGCAAGAGCGCCTCAAGAGGAGGCCAGAGCGAGCAGCCCCCAGCCGCCCAAAGCGAAGAAAAGGGTGTGGAGGATGGCCGACGAGTAAGCTTTGGTCCTTCCTCCTTCATTTAGCATTTTGATTTCAAGAACCCTCTTGACGGATCTTCTGTTTGTCTTTCTTTTCAGGAACCCTGCGGCGCCGAAGAGGCGGCGGCTTCGCAAACTTGGGGAGACCGCTGGCGCTACCGCGGTGACGCCTGTGGCTGGCGAGCTGTAGCAGGTGGCTACTCCTCCCACGGGTGAGCACGGCGCGGAGGAGGTGGTTGAAGAGGTGGCGCCGTCGCCAGCTCGGGCCGCCACTCCTCCCGCGGTTGAGCACCGTGCGGAGGAGGTGATTGAAGAGGTGGCGCCGTCGCCAGCTCGGGCCGCCACTCCTCCCGTACAGCAGGAGGCGACGGAGGAGGAGGTTGAAGAGATCATCATGGAGCCGCCTCCGGAGGAGGAGGCTCCCACAAGAGGGGCTGACGTGCCCGAGGCCGTGGCAGGCGCGGCCACCACGGAAGGGGCGGGAAGCGCCCCTGAGGAGCAGGAGGTGGAGGCGCCTCCGGAGCCCACGGACGCTGGAGCCGGGGGCGAGAGGACGCCCAGCCCCCAGAGGGCTCCCCACGCGTGCGGCGAAGGAGGCGCCCACACGAGCCCTCGGGCCGCACCAGATGCGGCTGTGAGCCCGAGGCAGGGTGCCTCGGGCGCCTCGCTAAGGATCGAGGCCTCTGCACCTCGCAGCGGTGCGGGGACCTTGACGATGCAGGAGCCGCAGCGCCATCCTCAGCCAGGCGTGGCGAACGCTCGACGAGCTGGAGGCGCAGCTCGCCGAAGAGGAACTCGCCAGGGCGGAGGAGCGGGCGAGACTCGACGAGGGCTGGGCCCTCCTCCGCGAGAGCATGGAGAGCTGCCGCCGGCAGGACGCGGCGGCCCTGGCGGCACGCCAAGAGGCCATGCGCTTCGCCGAAGAGACCCGCAACAGCGTGAAGCGGGACGCGGCGGAGACCATGGAGCAGCTGGACGCCGCACGGGAGGCACTCGAGGCGGAGACTGCCTCCAAGCGACAGGAGGTTGCGGCCTTGGAGCAAAACTTCATCACGCACTCCAAAACCGTGGAGAGCAGCCTGAAGGAGCTCCGCGAGAGGCTGGACGCCCGCGAGAAGCAGCAAGCGCAGCGCGAGGCGGAGCTCACGCGACGCGAGGGAGAGCTCTCCCCCCGCGAGGTGGAACTGCGCCGTCACGAGGAATAGGTCCAGCAATTCGAGGCGGACCAGGCCACCCGCGAGGAGCAGCTGAAGGCTCGCGAGGGCCGGGTGGCCAAGGACGAGGCCACTTACGCAGATCGCCTCAAGGCGGCCAACGCCGACTTCGCGACGAAGCAGAAGAAAACGCAGGAGGAGGCCGACGACAGGGTCACGCTCATCCGCGACAATCTCTCCAAGGATTATGAAGAGAAGGCCACGAAGCAGGAGGAGCGCTTCAAGGCGAAGCACAAGGAGCTCCAGGACCGCATCAAGGGGCTCGAGAAGGAGGAGAAGCAGATGGCCTCCCGCCTTCAGAGTGCCAGGGAGGCCCAGGCCCGCGCGGAAAAGGAGGTTGCCGCCCTGAAGGAGGACTTGAGCGAGCTCCAGCAGCAGGTGGGGCCGGTCGTGAACCTCGTGGAGGAGGCACGGAGCAACGCGGAGATCGGCCGAACCATGTCGCGCCAGCGCCAGTGCATGCTCCAAGACCTGGTGCTCCGTGCGCGCGCCGTTGGGGACCGTCTGGGGGCCGAGGTCCCCTCCTTCGCCGCAGGGGGGAGCGACGACGAGGCCGCGTACACGTTCTTCTTCGAGCAGTTCCTCGCAAAGCTTGAAGAGACCGCGAAGGACTTCAACGACCGCGTCGTGGAGGAGAGCCGCGATCTCCTCGTCCTCGCCACCTGCCGCATCTTCGCCAACCTCGCGAGGCTCCAGCCCTCCCTCGACCTCGAGGCCGTGACGGCGCCGGTCGACCTCAGCAGCCGCGTCGTGCTGAGCGACAGGACGCGGAAGGCCGCCGAGGAGTACGCCAAGTTGTTCGACCAAGTCGAGGTCGAGGAAGACGAAGACGACGGCGAAGAGGACGCCCCGGAGGAGGAGGTGGATGCTGCCGCGGACGGCGCGGGCACCTCAAGAGGCCCGACGGCCTGAGCTCCTTCCTGCGACTGGATGTGCATGAGGCACACATTACCTTAGCATTTACTTGTAAAACTTTTGTAAAGACTTGTTTAAGTGTCGTTTGAACATGCTTGGTGAATTTCCCTCGGGAGGCTTTTGTCTTTCCCCTTCATGTCTTTTTCGCTCTACGTCTTAGGACCCTCTCTTAGCGCTACACCACCGCCGCTTCGGTATGTGAGAGTCAGGGCTCCACAAGGCCGGGGGGTGCGTGAGGCCTCGAGAGGTAAGAGCTCCCGAGGCGCGATGCTCGGGGCTCCCCTTTAACGCGCAAGCAGCCCATGAGGCATAGGAGAGAGAAAAGAGGCTCGAGGGACAAAAACCAGCGAAAGGAAATTTTAAACATGTGTTTGGACTTAGCTTCACGAGGCGTGTTTCGCCTTGAAGAGGGTGTGGGCTCCTGATGAGGAGTTTGTGCCTTGGAGGGGTGTTGGTTCCCTGGTGAGGCGTTTTCCTCTCGAGGTTGCCTTCGGCTTGTTTTGAACCTGCTTTCCTACGTTTGGACAGATAGGCATACCCACAAGCAATACATAGCTAGATAACTTCATGCGCGCTCGTAGGTTCCTTCATGTGTGTCTCGCGAGGAGAACAGGCACCAAGGTCCTTGGTGAGTTGACGTGCACGGGAGTCGGTCCATGAGTTCAAAGCTCCTTGGGAGTTGACATGCATGAGGGCTGACTCGTGAGTTCAGAGATCGGATTCCTTGGGTTTGAGGCGCTGTTGGGATGCTCCCGAGGCACAGGCACCATGCTCAGCCTCCGCTCGCGAGATACACAAGAGGGATCATACGAGCAAGGATGAAAAGTAATAACATAACTGCTTACCAAAGCAACAACATATGCTGGCGCGAAGCGCAAAGGTTCAAAGTGACCTGAAACAGAGGTTCATTACACTGGCGTGGCCAGAAATACAAAATCCGCCATGACTCGGCATGGGGTTCCACATGGAGTGGCTGAGACTCTCGCGGCCCGAGGCGACGCATGTAGAGAGAGCTCAGAGAGGGGGCCCCTAGGCGGGGGTGGCTTTAAGAGCCTGCGGTCCACCATGGCTGGGCATGGGGATCCACCTCGCCAAGGCATGGTGCTTGAAGAAGTCACCTTGCCGAGGCGTGGTGGCTTGGGAGTCTTCTCGAACGGCCCACGGCAACGTATAGTAGAGAGGGGAGCCCGAAGTTTTTCCTCGTGGAGGATGATGGCGCGAGGCTCTCCCTTGATGCAAAAAATTGCTCGTCAAGGACGATCAGGGGTAGAACTTGCGCAGGTGCTGGATGTTCCAGGGGTTAGCGACAGGGATGCCGTCTTCCGTCTCGAGCCGCGCGGAGCCAGGCCTGGCGATGTGCACGACTCTGTAGGGTCCTTCCCACATTGGCGAGAGCTTGTGGAGGCCTGCCCTGGAGAGGATTCTCCTCAGGACCAGGTCTCCTGCTTCGAGAGTGCGCGGCGGATGTGGCGGCTGTGGTAGCGACGAAGGTCTTGCTGGTACCTTGCCGCTCTCAGGGCCACATTGCGGCGGAGCCCCTCGAGCAGCAGCAGGTCGTTGTTGCGGAGTTTGTCCTGCTCAGCCTCCTTGAAGGCCAAGACTCGTGGAGAGCCGTGGGTGATCTCGCTGGGGAGAACGGCTTCAGCGCCATAGACGAGGGAGAACGGCGTCTCACCAGTTGGCTTTGTTGGCGTGGTGCGGATGGACCAGAGCACCGAGGGGAGCTCATCGATCCAGTGCTTGCCGCTGGCCTTGAGGCGGTTGAAGCTTCTCGTCTTGAGGCCCTTGAGCACCTCGGCGTTGGCTCGCTCAGCCTGCCCGTTGCTTCGTGGGTGAGCCACCGAGGCGTAGCAGATTTGGGTGCCGAGGCTGCCGCAGTAGGACTTGAAGGCGCCGCTGATGAATTGTGAGCCGTTGTCGGTGATGATGCGGTTGGCACGCCAAAGCGGCAGACCAGGCTCCTGATGAATTTCACCGCTGATTTCGCCGGTATGGTGCGCACGGGTTCCACCTCAGGCCACTTGGTGAATTTGTCGATGGCGACGTAGAGGTAGCGGTAGCCCCCGAGCGCTCGCGGGAAGGGTCCCAGGAGGTCCAGCCCCCAGACCGCGAACGGCCAGGAGAGCGGGATGGTTTGGAGTCCTTGCGCGGGCTGGTGGATCTGCTTGGCGTGGAATTGGCAGGCGTCGCAGGATTGGACGATTGCGGCTGCATCTTGAAGCACTGAAGGCCAGTAGAAGCCACTCCGGAAGACCTTGCCTGCAAGGGTGCGTGAGGATGAATGGTGGCCGCACTCTCCGCTGTGGATGTCGTTGATGAGCTGGCGGCCTTCCTCGGCAGGGACGCACCGCAACGCAACCCCATTGGGGCGCTTACGGTACAGGTCTCCGTCGTGGAGGCAGTAGGACTTGGCCTGGCGAGCAACTCTTTCGGCTTCTGCATCTTCTTCGGGGAGGACTCGATTTTGCAGGTAGTTCTTGATCTCGTCGATCCAACCAGTGTCTTGGCGTACCAGGGTCATCAGCAAGCGATCGCCTGAGGGCAGCCCGCAGTTTGGTGCTCCACTTGATGGGGCTGGTGGGAGCTCCTCATTGATGCTCATGTTGACCGCTGGTTGCTTGACGGAGGACTTGGCGAGTCTCTCCTCGAACACTCCAGGCTTCTGGGCTTCCCTTCTTGCTGCTCGCCTGGCGAGTTCATCTGCTTCTTGGTTCTCTCCTCGTGGGATATGCTTGAGCTCCATGCCCCTGAAGTGCTTCTCGAGTTTGCGTACCTCTTCAAGGTAGGCCACCATGTAGGTGTCCTTAGGCGTGTAGCTTTTGTTGGAGAAGTTGACGAGGAGCTGAGAGTCGCCCTTGATGAGGATGCGCTTGATGCCGAGGGCAATGGCAGCTCTGAGCCCGGCGAGGAGGCCTTCGTATTCAGCAATGTTGTTGGAGACCTTGTCGTTGTCCTTGAAGCACAGCTGGACGGCGTAGTAGAGCTTGTCGCCTGTCGGTGAGGTGAGGACAGCACCAGCCCCTGCACTCCGGGCCGCGAAGGCGCCGTCGAAGTGCATGGTCCAGTAGCTGGGCTCCGTCCCTCCTGAGGCTGCGGCTTCCTCCTCTTGAGGCTCTTCTTCACGCGTGTCCGTCCATTCGGCCATGAAATCAGCCAGCGCCCTGCCCTTGATGACCCTTGTGGTGTCAAACTCCAGCTCGAAAGGTTGTAGCTCGATGCCCCAGCTTGCGACGCGATCTGTTGCGTTTGGGTTGCGCAGGACTTGCTCCAGGGGGTATGAGGTGACCACCTTGATGGGGTGACCCTGGAAGTAGTGGCGCAGCTTCCTGGAGGCGCTGAGGAGCGAGAAGAGGAGCTTTTGCTGCATGGGGTAGCGCTCGCGAGCGTCCCGCAGCACTGTGCTGACGAAGTACACGGGATGCTCGACGAGGGTAGTTGTTGGCGTGGCAGCGGTTGGCTCCTCTCGAGGCTCGGTGGAGTCCTTGTCGAGGTTTTCTTGAGGCCCCTCTTGTAGAGGCTCGGCATGAGGCTGGAGGCTTGACGAGGCTGCTTCCTTGTCGAGGAGTTCTGGGCTTGGCGAGGCAGGGCTCTGCTTGGCGAGGACTGGCTCTTCCCTTTCAGCCACCAAGACCGCGCTTGCCGTCTGAGGAGTGGCTGCAAGATACAGCTTCAGAGGCTCGCGAGGGCGTGGGGCAACCATGATGGGTGGGCTCGCCAGGTATTTCTTCAGGTCCTCGAAGGCCTTTGCTGCTTCAGGGGTCCACTTGAAAGGACCGGACCTCTTCATGATCTTGAAAAATGGCAGCGCCCTCTCGCCGAACTTGGAGATGAAACGGCCAAGGCTGGCCATACATCCCTGCTAAGCGTTGCATGTCCTTGAGGCGACGAGGAGGCTGCATCTCTTCTATGGCTCTGATCTTGTCAGGGTTTGCTTCGATGCCGCGATGAGACACCAGGAACCCGAGGAGCTTGCCTGAAGGGACCCCGAAGACTGCACTTGGCGGGGTTCAGCTTGATGTTTACCTTGCGCAGGTTGGCAAAGGTCTCCTCGAGGTCCTTGATGAGCGTGTCTTCTTCGCGGGTCTTGACCACGATGTCGTCGACGTAGGCCTCTGCATTCCTCCCCATTTGAGCCCCCAAGGCGATCCTCATGAGGCGCTGGAAAGTGGCGCCGGCGTTTTCAGGCCGAAGGGCATGCAGACGTAGCAAAACACACCACAAGGGGTGAGAAATGCTGTCTTCTCCTCGTCCTCCTTTGCCATCTTGATCTGGTGATAGCCTGAGAAGGCATCCAGAAAACAGAGGAGTGCGCAGCCAGCGGTGGAGTCCACGATCTGGTCGATCCTCGGGAGGGGTAAGGGGTCCTTGGGGCAGGCTTTGTTGAGGTCGGTGAAGTCGATGCAGAGGCGGCTTCCTCTGGTGTGCTTGGGGACGACCACACCATTGGCGAGCCAAGTGGGATGGACAACTTCCTTGATGATGCTTGACTTTCTTCAACTTTTCTACTTCTTGGACGATGAAATCTTTGCTTCTCTGGCGCCTGGCGCCGCGCCTTTTGCTTCACGGGGCATGCGTTTGGACACACGGCTAAGTGGTGCTCGATCACCTCCCTCGGTACTCTGGACATATCTGACGGTGTCCACGCGAACATGTCAGAGTTTGCCCTGAGGAAGGCGACGAGCGCGCTTTCCTATTTGGGAGGCAAGTTGGCGCCGATGTTGACGCTAGCCCCCGAGCCGTTTGCCTGAAGAGGCACTTGCTTCGTCGCGGCCTTCTCCTAAGAGAACAGCTGATTCTTCTTGGCGGGGGGCCTCGGGAGGGGCTCCTCATCCTCGTCAGCGGGTGACGCCACCGCGGCAGCCTTGTAGGCCACTTGCGCAGCGTACAGGGCGTCTGAGACAATGCCGCAGATGACGATGGTGCCACCCGAGCCAGGGAGCTTGACGAGGTTGTAGGCGTGGTGGGTCACCGCCATGAACTTGGCGAGGGCGGGGTAGCCGAGGATGGCATTGTAGGGCAGGCCGATGTGCGCGACGTCGAAATCGATCAGCTCGGTGCGGTAGTTGGCCTGGGTGCCGAAAGTGACCGCGAGCCTCACTTGCCCCAAAGGGGTGGTGAGACCCTCTGTCACCCCCGAGAAGGGCCTGGTGGGCATGAGCCGCTCGTAGGGCACCTGCAGCTTCTCGAAAGTCTCGACAGAGATGACGTTGAGGCCTGCACCCCCATCAATGAGCGTCTTAGAGACTGCAATGTTGTTGATGGTGGGAGTGCAGACCAGCGGGATGGTGCCAACAGTTGAGGTGGACTTGGGGTGGTCGCTGGAGTCGAAAGTGATGGGGTACTGGGACCACTTGAGGGGCCTGGAGGCCTCAACCCCGGGAAGCGCTGCCGCGACCTCACGAGCGAGTTGCTTGAAGTGGCGGTTGGAGCTGGGGGCCTGAGCCCCGCCGAGGATGCAAGCGGCCCCGCGAGGCACCTGGTAGCCCTCAGGAGTCTCGGCAGGGAGATTGTCGTTCGTGGGCTGGACGGCGTTGGCTTGGGGGTTCTGCTGGTAGTTGTCGTCGTAGTTGTTGTTGTTCCAGAGTCGCCCCCGCGGCCGTGCGGCCGTCGCGCGGCCGCCGCCGCGGCCGCCGCGACCTCGCTGCCGCTCGTTGGCCTCACGAGCCTCGCGAAGCCTCTTGAGGTCGTAGCAGTCCTCGGTGGCGTGGGAATGCCTGTTGTGGTAGATGCAGAAGGGGTGGTCGTCTTTCTTCTCGGGGTCCGCGGCTGGAGCGGCAGCGCGAGGCTGCTTGGCGTCAGGCTCAGCCGCGAGGACCGCAGTGGTCTTGCGCTTCTCGGTAGATTTCTTCTTCTTCTTGGACCCCTCGGCGGGGTCCCCTGGCTCGTTCTTGACGAACAAGCGGCCCTCCTCAGCCTTGGCGCACTTGTCCGCCAAGTCGAAGAGCTTGACGACGGTGGTGATGTTGTCATGGATGCCAAGCTTCTCGAGCATCCGCACATCCGTGACCCCAGCCTGGAAGGCCGAAATGACCTGCGCATCGGTAGCATTGGGGATCTTGTTGCGCACCAGGCTGAAGCGCTGGATGTACTTGCGGAGGGTCTCGCCAGGCTTCTGGCGCACGGCGCGGAGGTCGTTGTACGTGAGGCCGCGCTCGTACGTGCCCTTGAAGTTGGCGACGAAGCACCGGCAGAGGTCCTCCCAGGTGTTGATGGACTCGGCGGGGAGGTTCGTGAGCCACGAGGACGCGGAGTCCTTGAGGGCCATGGGGAACCAGTTCGCCATGACCTTGTCGTCGCCCCCTGCGGCCTGGATGGCCAAGGTGTAGAGCTGCAGGAACTCCAGGGGGTTGTTCTTGCCGTCGTAGCGCGGAGGGAGATCCGGCCTGAACTTGACCGGCCAGACGACGCGACGGAGGCTGCGAGTGAACGCGGCCGTCGTGCCGTAGGTGACCGGGCCGTTGGCGAGGGTGGCGCGGAGGTGGCGCCCCGCGGTGGCGACATCATGGACGGCGCGGTTGTGGCGATCCTGGTGGCGCTCGATGCTCACACGTGCGTCCTCCGGGGCTCGCTGCACGATTTGGCAGTCATGCGGCGACGACGCGTGCGATGCAGCGCGGTTGTCGCGAGGAGGAGCCCCGGCCGGAGCAGGTTGCGGTGGAACTGGTGGAGCTGGAGCGGGCGCGGGGTGACGAGGAGGTGCATGCGGCGCGCCGTGCGCCACGTCCCCTGCGCGTGCAGAGAGAACCAGCGAACGGGGCAGTGCAGGAGCGGCGACGCGAGCAGCACCGACGAGCTCGGAGAGGCAGTTGAGCCAGGCTTCTTGGGCCTCCAGCGTGGGGCGGTACTGTAGCAGCTCCTGCTCCATGAGAAGCGCAGTTGCCGGGCTGGGCGCAGGGCGGCCCAGCGAGGAGGCAGCACGGTCCCGCGACGGGTGCAGGGAGGAAGCCTCCTCTTCGCCGAGGTCGTCCTCGGCGTGGTCATTGTCGTCGTCCTCTGGGTGCTCGACGCAGGGCTCAGGGTCGACGCGGCGCTCCGGAGCAGCACTTCCGCGCGGGCGGCCGCGCGGGTTGCTAGCGGGAGCGGTGGCGGTGCTGGCCGTCCGGCGAGCGAGACGTTCGGCGCGAGAGCCGGCCATGGCGGTGTCGAGGTTGAAGATGTGCCTCAGCCCCCTACCTGGCGCGCCAAATGTCGAAGAACTATCCCAGGAACTGGGTGTGTTTCACAAGGATCGAGTAAGGGGCTGAACACGGAATCAAACAACCCTCAACGTGCCTCGGCGACGGTGCTCGTCGAGCTCGCTGCGGGACAGCACTGTAGAGGTGAACGCACGGTATTACCCAGGTTCAGGGCCCTCTAGGAGAGGTAAAACCCCTACGTCCTGCTTCTGGTGTATTGCACTGCTTGGAGAGGTTACAGTACAAAGGGAGCTTGGCGAGCTCAAGGTGGCTAACAATGGCTAACCCTAGAACTCAGCACTTCCAACCAAAGATTGAACCGGAGAAGAACCCTTTGCCCGAACGTGCTCCCCCTCCTTTTATAGGTGTCTCAGACCTCTTCCCCCCAAATATCTTGGCGGGAAGGGTTACTACACGGCGACGAAGGAGGAGGACGGGTGCACGATAAAGGCAGAGTCCATGGACGCGGTCCATGGCAGGGAGCGGTGTCACCAAAGCTGGAAAAGCCACCGTCCAGCCAGGACGGTGGGCTGGCGCCGCTGAGGTGGGATGTGTCCCACAGTGACGTCGCCCTTGGAGTGTAGCTGTAGACGGTCCCCTTATCACCAAAGTGGAAATCCTTGGGGCTCCTTTGCTTGGTGCAGCGTTGTTGACTGCTTTATACATAAAAACGACAACTGTGGTGCTGCCGTCACCACGCACTGGCGCGGTCGTCACCGCGCGCTGGCACGCCCGTGACTCTGCGGAGGGTGCAGAGCCCATGTGCGCCACCTGGCGCGGAGGCAGAGCTGGCTTCGTGAGGAAGGAACCCCGCGAGGCCGGAGGCCTCGCCGAGCCCTTCGGCTTGGTCCTTAGCAGAATTCGCAGGTGGCATCTGAGACGCCCTCTTGAGGAGAGGTGGCCCCTCGCCGAGGGAAAAACCCTTGGCGAGGAGGAGAGGTCCCTCGCGAGGGAAAAACCCTCGCGAGGCTCGCCATGCTTGGAGAGCCTAGTCCTTAGCGAAATCATCTGAAGAATGTTGTGGGCCCTGGCAGGCCGGCCCGTGGTACCCTGGTTTCCACTGTGCCGACACAAACCCAATTTAGCTATTACAAAAAGGACATGATAATATTTATGGAGGCATCACGACAAGGAACAAATACCGTTGAGTCCAACTGCGTCTTTGTCTAAAAAGTCCACCGTGGGATAGCTATCCAGCCCGTCACCCAACGGTATTAAGTTGCAAGCAACAGACAATTGCATTAAGTAAAGTGCATGAAGTAAGCAATACTAATATCAAAATAGACATTAACACCGCTGTTTTACCCTTAGTAGCAACAGCACACCCTCGCCCTTAGACGTTTCTGTCACTCATGCCCAGGAACAAAAGGGGGCATGAACCCACTATCTAGCATAGATACCCTCTCTTGGAGATACACACAATCACCTGGCCAAAGTAACTACGCACATCGGAGAGCATGCAAGAACATAAATTACTCATATAAGAATCATGCACAATCTGAACATAACTTCATAATCCATCGGATCCCAGCAAACACATCACATAGCATTACAATAATCGATATTGATCATGTTAGGCAACTCACAAGATCATAAACATGAAGCACAAGGGAGAGAGACAACCATGTAGCTACTGTCATGGACCCGTAGTCCAAGGTGAGACTACTCACAAATCATCCCGGAGGAAGGCATGGCGATGAAGAGACCTCCGGGATCGATCTCCCCTCCGGCAGGGTGTCAGGAACAGCTTCAGAATCTCCCCGAACTAGGGTTTTCGGTGACGGCACGTCGGGGTCGAGTTTCTGGAAAATAATCATCGCTCCGTCAAAATTAGGGCAAATACGAATTTATAGGCGTCGAGAGGGGACAAGGCGACCTCCAGGGGGCAGGGGCGGGCCCCACCCAGGAGTCCTGGTGGGGCCGCGGCTAGGGGTCACCCCTGGGTGGCCCCCTAGGTCGCCCTTTGGTCTCTGGCTCCTTGACGAATAAAAATTCCTGGAAAATTTCTGTGCAATTCCGAGAATATTTCCAGAAGTAGATTTTCTGAAATGGAAAACATCAAAAACATGGAACTGTCACTGGACATCTTGTTCATAGGTTAGTCCAATAGAATGCCTAAAAATGATATAATAATATAGTAAAAACATGTGACAATGTAACAAAACAAGCACGTATCAACCAAAAATTATAGATACGTTTGACACGTATCATGGGCCATTGCAAGATCAACAAACATTCCTATCTGGGAAAAACCATGGAGAAGATGAAAGTTGACAATAAATAAGCATATGAATTGGTTGACGAACTACATCCAGACACTTGGATTATAGCCTTTTTCAGTGATTTTCCAAAATGTGACATGCAGCTAAATAATCGCTCTGAAGTTTTCAACTTGTAACTATGAAGCTACTTAAGTACTCAATTGCATGTGATTTCTAGAAGTTGGTATTGAAATTTATGCAGTTTTATTAAAAAATCAACTACATTCTAGAAGTCAGGGAATTTCTAGTATTATTAATGCTTGAGAAAATATTCTACAAGATCTTATGCATAGGAATGTTGGTAAGCAGAAAGAATATGAGAAATGGGCTGAAACTATTTGCGAAAGTACTAGAAAAAGGGCGCCCTTCCTAGGAGGGCGCGCGACGTCGTCTCCGCGCGCAGCACGTGGCGCAAGCCGGAGCGACCTGCATCTCCCACGCGTCATTCCCTGCTCGCCACACGTCAACCCAGGAGTATGCGCTGCTTGCTTTTCACTTATTTTCGTAGATCCGAACATGAAAAACAAAATATCTTGCGAACAAAAAGTCCAAATCACGATCCGTTTTCACGGCTGTACTAGTCGCGTCGAGATCTTCAAAACTAGATCCCATATTGATATGTTTCGACAAACTTTTTTTTGCACTGCCTAGAGTGTATAGTTTGCACTGCCTAGTCTGGTTTTTAGAATGCAGTGGAAAGCCTTCTCTTTTTGCAGTGCACTGCGTCAGATGGGGTAGTGCACTGCCTCTTTTCTCTTTTTTGTAGTCCACTGTCTCAGATGGGGCGGTGCACTACCTGCACTGCTTTCGGTTGCGCGGTGCACTGTCTGCACTTCCTTCAGTAGGGCAGTGCACTGCCTGCACTGCCTTCGGTTGCGCAGTGCACTCCCTTCGGTTGCGCAGTGCACTGTCTGCACTACCTTCGGTTGCGTAGTGCACTGCCTGCACTGCCTTCGGTTGCGCAGTGCACTGCCTGCACTGCTTTTGGTAGGGCAGTACACTGCCTTCGTTTGCGCAGTGCACTGCCTGCACTGCCTTCGGTGGGGAAGTGCACTGCCTTCGACGGAGCATTCCACTGCCTAAATTGGGCGCAGCCCGCAGCACACGCAACGACATATGCATCGACGAAATATTCGGGACAACGACCTTTGCACCGCCTTCAAGATTTTTATAAATATTTTTTCTCATTTTCTTTTCTACGCACTAAGCTAAGCAGACCAACAAGTAGCGATCGATTGAGCTAGCTAGCTCCTATACCACGACACGTGGCGTACGCGTGCGCGCCGGCCGCGCGCCCGCTAGGATTCCAGCGCGCTGGCGCGCTTTTCCTTGACGCCCTCACCAACTATTTGTCCCAAACTCACAGAATGGGCAGTAAAACTTGGTACTAAACATGCCGGGAAAGGTTTGTATCATGTGACATCACATGAATATGAAAGGACATACAATGTGGATATGGCACATAGAAAATATGATTGCAAAATGTGGTAGTTGATAGGAATTCCTTACCATCATACTATAGCATGTTTTAGGCCAGACAAAATTAACCCTGAAAAGTTGGTACACAGCTCCTACACCATAAAAACATATAAAAGAGCTTATGCTTACAACTTGGTACCTCTCAGATCAAGGATTCACTGGGAGAAAATGAATGTTGTGGTAGTGCTCCCACCTCTATACATCAAGGTAATGGGCAGAACTAAAAATAATAGGAGGAAAAATTCTAAAGAAAAGGAGAAAATGGGGTGAAATATATAACAATATTAGGCCTTAAATACACTGTTCAGTATGTGGAAAGCCAAACCACAATTA
Organism: Puccinellia tenuiflora; assembly: GCA_012064385.1. Classification (NCBI taxonomy): domain Eukaryota; kingdom Viridiplantae; phylum Streptophyta; class Magnoliopsida; order Poales; family Poaceae; genus Puccinellia; species Puccinellia tenuiflora. Next base: position 510,708 of record QRDG01000394.1, read on the forward strand.
AAAAAAGGGAGCATGCCAAGTGGGTCTCAGAGCAGAATAGTTTGGATGCGGGTGTGGAAGGTGAATATTACGATGTAGATGACCCATCTATTTTGTAGGTATAATTCGTATAATGCCCCTTTTGCACTTTTGCTTATTTTGTTCATGCCAATAAAATCTTGATTTTTTTTAGTAAAATTCTCCCTTTGTGCAGCATATACTGCCCCTTAATCCATACCCCCAAAAGGATCCAAGCCATCAAGTGCTGATCATGGTTTACATTATGTGACAAGACGTATTAATCATTCCTACTCACTAAATATTCACAATTTTTCTTATTTTTAAGCTAATGGAAAATCTTGGAAAAAATCACTTTACATTACTACACTCACTGAATGTTCACATATTTTTTCTTATTTTTGTATCTAATGAAAATTCTTGAAAAAATCACTTACTATGCATTACTACTCACTCACTATTCACACATTTTTCCTAATTTGTAAGCTAATGACAAATCTGGGAAAAATTTTACAGGCTAGTGCACATTTTTCTCTCCCAAGAGCACAACATGAACCTTTGCCTAGGAATAGATCATTTGTGGTGGATGGAAGGGATTCAATTCTTGGTACAATGTTGACAAGTGCACAGACCAGTGGAGGCTTAATTGGAAGAGGCAGGGTAAGAGCGGCAACTGCAAGAGAAGACAAAGGTAGAGGAAGACGAAGAAGAAATGAAAAATAAAGCAAATCAACATGTTCCAAGTACTACAACTGCATCACAGAACACAATAGGTAGAGGGAAATGTTCTAATATAAAATCACAGCAAGATGGTCGAACCATGGCCGCAACAAGTTCATAGCCTGCAAGAGGAATAAGCGGAAATTCTACATACAACACAAGACCTGGATATGCATATTACATTTTTCTTGTGATAACCAAGACAGAGAACTGCAAATCGAAATGCCTGATCTAAACGAGGTTGTGCCTGAAGAAACGACAGATGAGATTCAAATCACACAAAATGCATGTAATTGAGCTGCCATGGATGGTTTTGTTACACTAAGTTCATCCGAACTTTTTTTCTTGTTGGCCTAGCCACAAGTTTTAGTTCATATGTGAACATTGCTGAATTTTGAGTAGCTCATATATCTTGTACTGAACAATGAATGCTTGCAAATTATTACCATACTGATGTCTATGTCAATCATGCTTGCAAATTACAGGAATTTGCTCACATATCTTAATTCTACTAAACTTTATTCCATTTGCATAATAAAAAATCTTACAAAATATCACTCGCACAAATCCCCTTACAAATATTACACAAATATCATACACAATGCTTGCACCATACAAAACAAGAATTGCTAAATCTTTTCTATCCCTATAATTGAGCTTGTCTTGTGCATTGTCTTGTCCATCTTCAACGTCAAAATGACAGCTTTTTGTTCTTCTACTTCTTGTGTGAGATTCAAATTTTCTGCTGCTACCTCTCTAAGAATCACTTTTGCACTCATTGTTTACAGCACAAATACATCTGAAATGCATCACACAAAACATGACATAATTGCTTCATCTAGAAAAAATAGAGAGAACCAATACTAATATTTAGTTCTGCATCCGATTAAGTAAATATTTAGTTCTGCATCCGATTAAGTAAATATTTAGTTCTGCATTCGACTCTTGGCGGATGATCTTCCCGACTCCATGTGATGGTTTGCTCTGACCACCTGAGCCACTGTGGAAGCGCCGGCTCCACTGCATTGACAGCTCTAACCTTTAATTTCTTGGCACGCTTGGACGTGCTTGTTGTGAAGACATGGTAACTGCCACAACTCGGGTTCTGTGGCCGAGTTGTGACATAATACTGCCCATTGTTATCGTGAAGCTGCTTCGGGTTCTGCTGGAACCCGCCCTGTTGGTTACCTCCTCCCTGAGGTTGGTTAGGGTTATTGCCGGCTCCTCCACCGTGGTTGCCGGGTCCTCCATCACCATTGTTTCCTCTATATCCATTATTGTTGCCTCTATTTCCTGGTCCTGGGAGCCTAGCACGCTGCAAATCCACGCACTGTCCCAAGGTGTGACCACACTTGCCGTTTCTGGCGTGTTTAGGGCATGGACTCGCCAGAACCTCCTCTGTGGTTAGCCTCCGTCCCTGATACCCTTGAGAACTGTTGTCCTTGCGTCTGACCCCAGTGTTTGTGTTAGCCACCAGGTCAGAGTTGTCTCCATACGGTCGCTTGTTACTTCCCTGATTCTGGTTCTGATTTTGATTCTGGTTCTGACCATTGCCACCATGTCCTTTAGATCCTTCCTCCTGATCCTTTGTTTTGTCTGTGGCCGCATGTTTGTTAGCACCTGCCATGATCTCGCCGATCGTAAGGGGAATACCTTGATTCAGGCTCTCCTTCATACGACCCAGCTTCCAACTCAAGGGATTGTAGCTGCAATTTCTCTCCATTGCCATTAGCACTGAAATTGTTGGGAGTCCTTGCGATGAGTTGATGATCTCCGAGACCCGCTTCATCTAATGCCTTGCAGACTCGCCCTTTCTCTGAACACACCGCTCCAAGTCCTCTATGGTACTAAGCTTTTTGTATGTTCCCTGGAAGTTCTGTATGAAAGCCGACTTCAACTGCTCCTAAGAATTGATTGATCTAGGAGGCAAGTTCCGCATCCACACTTTGGCTGCTCCCTCCATCATAAGGTACATGAATTTGGCGCACAGATTACCTGTGGCATTGCGGATACTCATCGCCATCTCGTATGTACCCAACCAGGAGGTCGGGTCCATGTTGGGCTCGTAATTGGGAACTTTGCGCGGCTCCTTGAAGTCGCTGGGGAAAGACTCGGACCTAATGGCATCTGACAGGCACTCTGGTCCTGTCAGTGAAGGAGAGGTACCAGGAAAAGTCACCTCTGTGTGCGCCCGGGTCGGTTGAGGCTGGTTATCTGGACCAGCTAGGGCTTTGTCCCTCTCAGCCTCCCGTGCCCTGGCCGCCTCCCTTTCTTGTCGCTGTCTTGCTTCATCAACCACCAGTTGAGCTCGTGAGGCAGTTGGTATGATGACTCTGTTCCTCTCTTGTTCACGACGCCTTGCGCTTGTGGAGTTGGCCGGGTGAGACTCGTCATGCCGACTCCTCGTGCCAGAGTTGAACGGTGTCGAGTGTAGCCTACTTGCATCTGGAAACAATGGATAAAGAGCTTGCTGAGTCATTGCTGTCTTCAGCATCTCAATAGCACGGCGGGTCTCCTGTCCCGCTGCTCCTTCTGGTATCTCAATGTTCTCTAGCCTCATGGTTGCCGCGTGAACGTTGTCCATTGGGTTAGAGTAGTGCCCCTCTGGCGTACGAAACCTGCCAGGTGGAGGTCCCATACCACCTGCTGATCCTCCTCCGACTCCTCCTTCAGGCGGCGGTCCGTTGGTACCGTTGCCGCCGGGTCCTTCTGGTGGTGGTGGTGGTGGTGGTGGTGGTGGTGTTGCTCCTCCTCCTGCGCCGCCTCCCGCAGCTGATGAGCTCCCTAGCCCGGCTCCTGCGCCTGGACCAGTGGGTGTGTTGAACAAAGCAGTAGGGTTGACAATGACTCCGCCACGCAGGCGACTCCTCGCCCTGCGATGCTGAATAGAGGTGAGTTCCTCCTGACGACTCCTTACAACCTGGGCCTCAGTCTGGACCCGGGCCCGCTCTTCTGCTAATCTGCGGTTTGCCTCGTTAATTTCTGCTAGTTGCCTCTCCATCGCAGCACGCGCGCTGGCTAACTCGGCCGCTCGTTCTGCTGCGTTGCTTGCATTGATTTCCTTTGTTAGTAGACTTGGATCAAATTGATTTCCGCCGTTCCCAGACATGTAGACTCCAACGACGCGGGCGCGTACTGGCGACTCCGCGTAATCCTCCTCTTTAATTCCATACCCAAGCCGATCTTCGAACAAGGGCAAGATAGACTCTGAATCGGCGTCGTAATCTGGCTCCATAAGTGGCTCCGCCAGCGACTCCTCTTCATGGTTGACAGCAAGTTGTTTCTTTGGCTCGGCGATGATGCCGACTTCTGATGTCCCGACCGACTCCTCGCCGTCGGACTCGATAACAGCTGTTGGCTCTGAAACTGATTCCGCCGAGTTAGCGCGAAGACCCGACGCGCAAACCATGCCGACGAACACGTTGATCCCTCCAAAAACAAACTGATAACCCTCGTCGACTTCCTCCATCTCTGGAGTCCAGCCGGAGTCATCGATCTTGGTTTCTCCATGCTCATCAGTGTAGACTCGCCCGATGGCAAGTTTCTCCATGGCCCGGCGAGCGGCTCCCACGATCTCAACTCCACGCATCTCCTGCCCCACGGTGGGCGCCAACTGTCGTGGGGTTGTCACGGCAAGTCCTTCCTCCAGGAAGGTGAGTTCTGGGGCCATCGATGCACGAAGTACATAGGAGAGGTTAATCTTGCCAAAGGACACGGATTTTACCCAGTTCAGCCCCTCTTGACTAGAGGTAAAGACCTACTTCCTGCTTCTCTTTATTGCTCTAGATCTGATATCGATTACAGGGTTCCGGCTCCTCTCTGGGGAGTCGGTGACTAGGTATCTCTCTCAAGGCTTATCGATCTAAGGTCCAGGACCCCGCTTATAAAGGCGGCCGGGTCCCTGGACTTACAGGTTACACCGAGTCACACTAGAACACGGAGTCCTACTCTACGTCTTGGTCTTCCAAGTTAGGGCTCCGGGTTGTACTTGGACTCCTTGCTGACGAGTCCCTTTTCCATCATGGGCCTTGGTCGGCTTGTCTCCATCCCAGCCCATGCGACTTGATACGTGACTCGGCTTTGGCCTTCTTGGTCTTGGCGGGTCTACTTTCCGGGTCCATGGGCCTACCTATAAAGTATCCCCCATCAAATAGCGAGATTGTACTTCCAGTTCACCAAACTATCTCACCTTCCCTCATAGTTGCGGGTCCCAGTAAGCAACAACGGTGAACTTTGCCCAGTCGTTGTCGTCGTCGACATTGCTCCCGGAGCCTCCGCTGGCCGCTGTCGTACCCCGTGCCGAGCTCGACATGAGGTCCCCGCATACCGCTAGCCCCGACCGTCGGCCCCATACGCCGCAAGCTCTCGTTGTCTAGCCGCAGCGATGCTCCTCGCAATCCAGCTAAGGTTGAGTAGCGGCTGAGGAATCGAGAAAAAAATAGGGAGAGGAAGAGAGGCGAGAGGAGGTGTTGTCTGCTAAATTAGCAGCCATGGGCCCGTGTCCTTTCCCAGCGTGGCGGTGGCGGGGTCAGATGTCGCCTTCTCAATGGTTTTATATGATTCCGCACATTGTACCAAAGGTTTTGTACCACGCGATCAAGTTGTAAGATTTTTTCCGAAATTGCACATGCTGCCATGGTGGACAAGTTGTTGTACTGCTGGTGCAATTGTTTCTTATAACTTATTGTTTTTAGAAAAAATATAACCTAATTTATTATGACATCTTTCCAAGAAAACGCCGGCTTGTGTAAACTGTGTGAGGCAGGTGCAGCTGAGATTTGATCACATGAACAAGACTGCTAGCACGCACCGACGCAATGGATGCAGCTAGCTGTACACCATACGTTTTTCTGCCTCCGCGAGTCCCTGTCACCTTGATCACGTCATGGGGCTCCCTGCCCCCAAAAAACTGATGCACTTTGGGCTCCGACTCATGTCGTCAAACTGGGAATTGTTTTCTTTTCCTTGTCCTCTCCCTCTTGACGCCCGCCCGTCCGTCCGTCCGTCCGTCCGGTCCAGTAAAACAAACAAGAATCACCTCTTTTTTTACCATGAAATGGTTAGTTGGACGAGTACGAGGTGGTGTTGCGTTGACGGTTGAACTAATCAAAGCAAAGCGCAGCCACGTACGCACGAGTTCGTAGAGTCCAAGCCGGTGACGTGTGCATGTACGGTTGAAGTGGTCTCTTTGAAACGGTACACAATTTTTTTCCAACCAAATTTTCCTCGTCACACAAATCCATCTACTATCTAAACTAGTACTAGTAGTACTAAAATCCCACATGTCCTCCACATCTGCTATACGGTCCACGCCACGCGCGCATCGGCGCATGCACACTTTGGACGAATTAAATCTTGAAATTCGTTCGTTTGTTAGAGAAGAAAGGGGGTCCTCATCGATCACCTGCAGCCAGCAGTGTGTGTAATTTAGGGTAACGAACTATGCCCTGCTATATATAGATATCAATGCAAAAATTACTAAACCAATGGCAAATTAAGAGATCAGCCTACTAGTTCTATAGACACTAATTAATCAATGGCAAATTATTTTTTGCCTGGTTGCAAAAATTATTAAACCAATTAATGGCAAATTATATCGACCGGACGTACGTGTGCTAGGCTGCTAGTAGTAGTAGTTCATGACCAACAAAACTAATCTCCACGGCTATTGGTATTTTAGTCCGTTTTTTTTCTTGTCCCGTCTCGCGGGGGCACAATTGAATTTGAATGCATGGCTCCTCCAACGCGTGTAGTTTTCCGCCTTTTCAAACCTCTGATCTTCCCGCGACCAGTAGCATAGCCACCAGACGACAAGAGGAAGAAAATCGCTGCCCGGGTATACTCTCTCTACTATATATACGTCGCGAGCTCCGGGATCAGGCCACCAGACACCATTTCAGCTTGAAGCATTCGGGTTGATCAATTCCGCTAAGCCGTCTCGGTCCAACGGGAGCGAGCCATCTACGACGTCGTACGTCCACCTCAGTGCGTGCACACATTCGACGATCAATCCGCGCCTACTACGCTTGCAGCCGATCGAGCTCGGAAACGCGGGAGATCAACAGGCAATGCCGTCCTCCACCGGGATGTCGCGCGGATCATCGTCCTTCATAGCTTCGCGGCTGAGCGCGTCGGCGGAGGCGATCGTCGAGCAGCGGAGGACGAGGCAGCAGGCAGCGGCCATGGTGGGGCGGCGTGTAGAGTACTACGACGAGGACGACGACTCGGCGGCCGGGGAGCCTCGCTACGACGTGTTCATCAACCACCGCGGGGTGGACACGAAGCGGACGGTGGCGCGGCTGCTGTACGACCGCCTCGCGCGGGACGGCGTCCGGGGGTTCCTGGACAACATGTCCATGCGACCCGGCGACCGGCTGGAGGAGCGGATCAGCGCGGGGATCCGCGAGTGCAGCGTCGCCGTCGCCATCTTCTCCCCGAGCTACTGCAACTCCGAGTACTGCCTCCGGGAGCTCGCCATGATCGTCGAGTCGCGCAAGGCCGTCATCCCGATCTTCTACGACATCAAGCCATCGGATCTCGTGCTGCCACAGGCCCTCGCCGACTCCGACGTCTACCTCCCCCGCGACCTCGAGCGCTTCAGGTTCGCGCTCCGCGAGGCCAAGAACACCGTCGGAATCACCTACGACTCCGCCACAGGGTACGTCATCCATCCATCCATCACGCATTGCATTCTACCTCCTCTTCACCCTCGATCCATGATATGCATTGCATGCAGCAAATGACTGACTGTACGCGATCTGTCTCTGCAGGGACATGGCCGAGCTGGTGGCGACGGCAGCAGACGCGGTGGTCTATAATATGGAAAAAATGGAGAAGGTGCAGAGGAGGGAGACGATCGTTTCAAGGCTATAAACTTTGAACGGGAAAATCAACGGCTACTATTCAGCGAAGCGAGCCGACTTAGGAACAACAAAATAATCTAGGGCACAATTAACAAATTGAAACATTGATTCGTTCATTTATTTATTTTTCGGTTGATTCTTTTTGGTACATTATCTAAAGTATGGATCGGTGCATGCGTCGAGCGGCTAAATGTGTAGTAAAATAAGCTATACGGCTCACCATGCAGGCGTTCAAATTTTGCAAATAATGATTGGCATTTTTCTTTGTACATGTACTGCACAAAGTGGAATAAAATTGAGATTTGATTCGACATTCCATGCTTGCTTTTGTTTGTCATTTTATGAGACACTCGATCCTCACCAATAAGGCGATCTTCTAACAATTTCGGAACGACCTTAGGATATGAAAGTTGAGATGATCTTGTTTTCTTTCCTTTCTAGGAAAATCGGGAGAAACCTTTTTGTGTAAAAGAACCTACCATTAGTTAAGAAACATTGTTCAAAACAAAAAAAAGTTAAGAAACATATAGAGTGGACTTCTCTAACATGACACACATAAAAAAAAAGGTCAACACAATACCAACGGAAAATTAGAGTCGAGGACGGTATCAGCTGATGATAATATCCTCTGTCTATGAGGATCTCGATAGTGTGGTAAGAAAACTACAAAAGAAATAGTTTTACAAAGTCAAAACAGTCCATATCTGAGGATGTTTCGGAATATTTTCAAATATGTTCCACTTTTCAATGAACTAGTGTGGAAACAAATGTGAAAATCTTTGTGAAACCTCCTTGAAAAATATGTTTCGCATTAACCTGAGAATGAAACCTCAAAACATTGTGAAATGTGTTTATGAAACCTCTGTCGTTGGTGTAGTGGAGTTTCATATAGGTAAATATAAGGATCTATATGCAAATATATCGTAGCTAATAGAGTCGTTTAGGACAGCAAACGATTGGCCCAAGATACCCTGCTCCGGTAGTGAATCTAGTGATCCGAGTTAAGACGTGTGTCAGCCATAGAACATGCTCCGTATACACACTATAGAAATAGAATCAGTGAACTCTCATAAAAAAAAATCTACACTTAACTTTTTACTTGGCTCACTTTCTCACCTGGAAACTTTGTCGGACTTATTCAACTCCCTAAGCTACCGGATCTCAGAGCTATTTACCCTGCGGATATTTAAGTGAGGACCCTAAGTTTCATATTTTCTTAAGTTTTTTTTATAAAATATGGCCTTTTGTCACTGTACAAAAATAGAAGTAAATTTACCTTTGCACTAGCTTTAGATTAGATTAACATATCCAAAAAAATGCATCTATATGATTCATGTCACAACATGCATAAATGAATTTCTATCTTATGAAAAAACAGTTTTGCTAATTTTCAGCTAGGTTAGTGCTCAATCAACTTCCATTTCATCGGATTTACATCGTGATTCGCAACTCATATTTTTCAGTTGCAAGCGGGGTTATAAGTTATAACTAAAAAAAATCTAAACCATTAGATTTGCTTCGTGATTCCTTCTATTTATGAGTTATAACATGTGTTGAAACTAAGATTTGATTACGTCACCTGACTGAGAACTAAGCTAATTCTCATTCGACTAAAAATTAGTCACACCCACACAAAAAAATCAAAAACACTTTTGTCATTCCAGAAGTCGGCTATAGGTTAAAGCGTTCAGCAATAACAATATGTCATTTAAGTCTGAAAGGTTTAAGTAATGACCATGCCAAAAAAAAATCTTCTAAAAGACACACAATTCTACATTTATTTAGTGTGCTCCCCAAGACCGTTTTATAGAATAGAAAACATGAACGACTAATTTGTTTGCAAGTATTTTTTTGCGAGTCGAAGGACTAATAACATCATAAAACAGTAAAATTTTAAGTAAGAGACGGTACTAGCAAACTGCTAGTAGCGCAATGTGTGTGGACTCAGTGCATGGCGGTGTTTATTTCGAACGACTTGATCAATATATACATGCGCACTGTGTGTACTTACGGACTTGGCGTGTTCAATATCTTGGTTCTTCTCCTGGCATTTTCAGTGCTACTCCGGTAGCTGTACCGCACGTGAACAGTGAACCACACGGCCGATTCGAACTATTATAGACAAGGTACCCCGCGCGCGCGTTTTATTACCCGGGTTGTAGAATGTAAAGGTTCTTGGAATTCCAATTGTCGTTAGAAAGTAAACACGGGAGCTATAGGAGACAGATGTTGTCCGTTAAAGCGTATTGACTCCAGCAGCTTGGTTACCAAGTTACTTGGAAGTATAGGAGTTGACCTTTCATGTAGTTCAATCCTTCAAGGTGGAATAATCTAGCTTTGTACAGTCCTAAGCCTATATGCAACTACTAGTATTGGAGTGATTTGATTTTTTTTGTCTTACTTTGATTCGGTCTACCAGTCCACATCTAGGCGACTCAGAATTCCGAACCCTAGCCCTCCCATCCACATGTAGGCGAATCGGAAATCCTAATCTTGACACCCCTCTCATCTAGTCTAGCTTCTCCCCCCTCGCCCCCCTATGCCATTTGATTGCTCCCATTTCTTCGGTTCCTATACCTCTTAGTCATTGGTGTTGTGTATGTCGCTTCATTGGCAGTCCGGCGCCCCTCGGTAGGTAGCCAACTTCAACCACATATATGGTTGCCTCCGCGCCACGTTCCCAATGTGTAGGGCATCAACGACAGGAAGTAGGTGACCCAGTTTCGCAGCTTGCCGTCGACAGTTGTTGGGCTAACTTAGCTTGCTATACCAATTCAATCAACAATTAATTTTGTGATTTAAATAAGGATCGATGAAGAAAACCGGTAGTCTGATCTAGCATATGACCAGACATCCATAGACACATGACTAAACTAAGAATCAGTATTCTGATCTAGCATATGATCAGAATGTCGTGGACACATAACTGAACAAAAGCGGATAGAGGTAACATACGATATTTATCACACGCCAAAGTATTTTAGTACTTTACTAAAATATGAAGCAATTTTTGGATAAGTTCAATCAGTGAAAACAACATATATGGACTAATAAATCATACATATTTAGCAACTTCTCTTTATTATCAATGACCAACATAACCTTTTCAACCCTAACATAGCCCCAAATGTTCAATCAAGCAAATGTGCACACATTATGCCGAGAGAAGTATGAATATTTTTTTAATCAAAATGTTGGACACAAGATTACGACCGCTAAAAATGAATCCGGTGCAACGCCAGAACCCACTGGTCCTAAGGACATGCACACATGTTCATGTCATGCCGAGAAATGTGAAGATCTCTAATTACAACGTGTGTACAAGAGGGTCCGACATATTTGGGATTACCTGGATAAGGTGTTTTGTTTGAACATTTCGGGTAAGACTTATTACTCGATAATATTATTCTCATCAGTATAAAAATATCGCGACTTATATTTTAGTACAGAGTGAGTAGTATTTTAGCCAAGTTTGTAACAAACCCTACTAGAGCCAACGTGCTGCGTCACCGACCTGTGGGGCCCAAAATCCAGTAGCAGAGAAAGTGGGAGCCACTAGCCCACTGCTATTGCCCCAATCGCCGTCGTCCCGTCGCGCTCCGATCCTCCGCCGCCCGTTGCCCCCATCCAGGCGCACGACGCGCGCCCGCCTGCGGCCGGCCACATGTGGGAGCGCGGCAGGCCGCCCCGCAAGCAGCGACCGTCGCCTCTCATCTTGCCGGCATCGGCGCTGGTGTCGCCCCCTCCCCCTCGGTTCGTCTTCCCCAGATCCCTGTTCGCTCTCGCCGCCCGCGTCATGCCGTCGCGCCGCCCCTCCCCTGCTCTCCTTCTCCTCCTCGCGCTGGCGCTCGCCCTACTCTTCCTCTTCACCTCTCCCTCCGCCCCCTCCGCCTCCCGCCTCTCCCACTCCTTCGCTTCCACCTCAGCTTTCTCTCCCGCATCTCCCCCTTCCTCCCCCGTCAAGATCTACCTATACGACCTGCCGTCAAAGTTCACCTATGGCGTCGTACGCAGCTACATGTCCGCGCGGGCTCCGCCGGGGTCGGCGGATGTGGCGGCGACGCTGGCAGACGAGGAGCTGCGGTATCCGGGACACCAGCACTCGGCGGAGTGGTGGTTGTTGAAAGACCTCCGTCGCCGCGGCCCGCATGATCGGCCGGTGGCCCGCGTGGATGACCCGGCTGAGGCCGACCTCTTCTACGTGCCCTTCTTCTCGTCCCTCAGCCTCGTCGTCAACCCTATCCGCCCCCCGGCAGCCGCCAATGTCACCGGGGCGGAGGCCACGGTGGGGCCTTTGTATAGCGACGAGGCCATGCAGGACGAGCTGGTGGAGTGGCTGGAGCGGCAGCCATACTGGCGGCGGCACCGAGGGAGGGACCATGTGTTCATCTGCCAGGATCCCAACGCGCTCTACAGGGTGGTGGACCGGATCAGCAATGCGGTACTCCTAGTCTCTGACTTCGGCCGGTTGCGCGGTGATCAGGCCTCACTTGTCAAGGATGTCATCTTGCCTTACTCCCACCGCATCAACCCCTTCAAGGGCGATGTCAATGTGGACGGTCGTCCAGCCTTGCTGTTCTTCATGGGCAATCGGTACCGAAAGGAGGTGAGTTCTTGGGTGTGAAATAAATATGATACTTGATCAAATTGGGCACGTTATTCCATTTGAAGAGCATCTGCATTTAAAGCGGACCTATGTGATACTCCCTCCGTTTCAAATTACTCTGCACATTAGTTTTCATTAAGACAAGCCTTTGACAAACAATTACTCTATTAATATGTGATAATTACTCTATTATTTTCAGATATACACTCTGTTTTGTGTGACAACATTGTTTATACCATTATTGCTAAATTTAAGCTGTGTTTAGATCACTTTTAGAGAACTCTCATATGATGTTAAATTCCTGTCTTCGAATTACCATATCATGCAAAAGTGAAGTTACTGAAAGAAAGTTAGGATATGATTACATTGGATTTAGTTTGTCTAGATGATGAGTGAGGTTGCTTCATGTAAGTAGGAATGAAAGTCAGTCCAGGAATTGATATTGTAGGACAATTCGACCAGGACACCAAGTGGCAACACATACAATCTCCTCAAGTGAAATAACTAATTCTCGCAAGACTGAGAAATAACCATTTGTAGGTTGACGCTAAGAACCATCCAATCTAAATACTGAGATTTGTGCAAGTACAAAGAGATGAAAAGATCTTCATCGGACAGCTATGAATGACGATTGAGAAATAACTTTTTCTAAGTCGAATGAGAATTAGTCACGCCCTTATATTAGATGAACTTTAGCACATTTACGGGCTTGTTGGGACATAAATTGCTAAGGGCGTGTTCGGCAATCCACCAGCTCCTCGCTTCGCCAAATCCGCGCGTGGAGCCGAACCGAACGGTCTAGCTTCGAGAAGCTAGATCCGCGGATCTGAGACCAAATGCTGTACAAAACACGAAGCTGGGTTTTCGGGAATCCTAGAAGCTGAAAACGCAGAGTTCGACCTATTTACCGAAAACTGCCACCGCTAAGTCAAAATAACGGTTTGTAGACTCGTCTCTTCTTCTCTCTTTTCTCGTTTTCGTTCATCCCCGATCCAGACACCAACCATATTCATCGATTCATGACCTGGGCTGTCCAGCACGCGGAAGAGCCCAGATCGGAGGAGCTCGGCGCCAGGGAAACTGGTGGGAGGACCCCGGCTCCGGCGCGGAGGACCTCGGCGCGAGGGAGCCAGGCCGGCCATGGCTGACCTCGATTTGACGCTCGCGGGTAGTTCCGGCCTTGCCGGGATGGCGTCCCTGGGACAAGCAGCGGTCGCGGGTGGTTCTCGGCCTTGCGGGCTGTGGCCTTGACGCAGTTCTCGGCCTCCTCCTCGCCGATTGGGGATTTGTGAACAATATGGACATGGAAGAAGAACCTGACTAGTGGGCTCCACTCGTCAGCGGCTAAGCCAAAAACTAGGAGCTGCCCCGAACGTTTTGGGTGCTGGTAAAGAGCCGGATTTTAGAATGGAGAGCTGGATTTGAGGATTTGGTGGAGGCAGTGGGTTACCGAACACGCCCTAAGAATTGAAATATTATTCAATAGTAGCCTTTTACTATTCTGCAAACCACAATCTCTTGTACTCCACTTGCTAATCTACCTATTTTAATAATTTATTGCAGAGACAGACCCTTCCACAATTCTGCAAACCCTTCCTCTACCTTGTGTCCTTATCCCCTTCTCGTTCTAGACAATCCACATATACACTTCAACACCCCCTCTCACTTGTGACGGGGAAGCATGGTTTTAAAGGCGTCCAGGCGTTTTAAGGCGCTGGGGGGGCGCCACGACGCCTAGGCGCTCAAGGCGCTCTGCAAGGCGACGCCTTAGTCAGTTACTAAGGCGCCTAGAACAGATTTAGAGGCAAAATAGGTTCATCAAGTCACAACATAAAATAGGTTCCACATAACACAATCAAGTCATAACTCATAAGCAAGCTGCCCAACTCAATAATCATGGATAGCCATCATCAAACTCATCCATTGTAGCATTTGTGTTGTCTTCATCATCACAACCAGCATGCTCAGCACAACCAGCAGTCCAGCACTACTCACAGCCTGCTCAGCTCTCAGCTCACATCCACGACAATCGACATCCACAGAAACAGAACAGAGCGGAGAGCATGGCGGAGAGAAAAGAAACCAGGAGGAAGGAAGAGGAGATGTACCTTGCTTCCCTGCTGGGGAATGGATGCGCCTGGTGGAGGAGAAGCCCTGAGCTTGGCCAGAGAGGAGGAGGCCGGCGGAGGAGGGAGGAATTTGGCCGGATCTGGCGGTGGACGAGGTGGCCGCCGGAGAAGGAGAGAGCCCAAATCTCTCTCTCTCTGAATCGTTTCTGCGAACCTAGGTCACTTTCCCTCTCTCCCCCTCCCTTTTCCCTCCCCAGCCGAGCTCCTTTTCCCGCCCAATTTCTACTTTCCCGCCCGCTGCCTTCGTTTCCCACCCGCTGGTCACTTCCCGCTCGCGCCTGGACAGAGGACGACGAAGGCGTCCAGAATCGAATAAGGCGAGCATTTTCCCGCCTAGGCGACGCCTCCGACGCCCAGGCGGACGCCCTAGGACGCCTTGCTCGCTCGCCTAAGGCGACGACGAATCCTTGCCGTCCGCGGGCGCCTTGACGCTAAGGCGACGCTGAGGCGACGCCTTTTAAACCATGCGGGGAAGACAAGTCAACACGTGCACAAAGGGGGGACAACAACAGTTTTTAGATAAATTGCGAAAGCCAGGACTTGAACCCAAGACCTCACTGCTCTGGTACCGTGTCAAGCTTCATGCACTAGCATGCACTACCCAACGCAACCAAAAGTACGAACTGATGGAAAGGGATAGGCAATCCACATATACACTTCAAGACCCCCTCTCACGTGTGACGGGGAAGACAAGTCACACGTGCACAAAGGGGGACACCAAATTTTTTAGATATATTGCGAAAGTAAGGACTTGAACCCAAGACCTCACGGCTCTGATACCATGTCAAGCTTCATGCACTAGCCAACGCAACCAAAAGTTCGAACTGATGGAAAGGGATATGCAATCCACATATCCACTTCAACTAATTCGATATATGGCCAACTTTGTCAATTCAAATACGCCAAGACAAGAAATGACTTATGAAAGATGCTACTGTAAATGGTTAATTTGATATACGCCAATGCAATGAACTTATGAAGTATTCAACTATCGGCAGTGGCATTTTGTTTTTGTTTTTTGCAATGGTATTTTTCAAATATGCGATGTTTGCATATATCGAACAGAGAAAGTGTAAAAAGGGCAACAGAGGAATGTGTAAAAAATATGCTGGTAACTGCATGATTTAAAACTTTTGCGGCCTTAATTTAATACCAAAATGTGCTCCTCAAGTCAACATTAATTTAAACATTTGTTCACTTTTATCTCCCCTTAGGTTATGTAGTTCCCACACCCTACTTAAGGTATGGGATGGTGTGCACTTGTCCTTCTTCCTTTGTCTGAGTTTATTACTATCAATACATCCTTTGTTGCTTCTTAACCATGGAGATTATAGTCAATGTTATCTTTCTTTCATTACTTATTTCAGTTTATGTAAAAGGGTCACTTACGTATGGTTGATCATTCTTCATAATGTAGGGCGGGAAGGTCCGTGATACACTATTTCAAGTTCTTGAAAATGAGGGAGATGTAATCATAAAACATGGAGCCCAATCAAGAGTGAGTCGGCGTATGGCCACACAAGGAATGCACTCATCCAAATTTTGCCTGCACCCTGCTGGAGATACTCCTTCGGCGTGCAGATTGTTTGATGCACTTGTCAGTTTATGCATTCCTGTTATTGTTAGTGATCACATCGAGTTACCATTTGAAGATGTTATAGACTACAGTAATATATCAATTTTTGTCGACACAAGCAAGGCTGTACAGCCTGGATTCTTAACTTCGATGCTTCGAAGAGTCAGTTCAGAGCGGATTCTGGAGTACCAGAGAGAAATTCAAAGGGTCAGTACTCCGTTTTTGTTAGTTGATGCTGCCATATCCATCTTCATTACATCTTTTGCTGTATGTGTTCTCATTATTAGCAACCAATTTCGTACATATATCTGAAATAAGATATATCTGATTGAGTAATTATATGAATTTTCTTCCAGTTGCAGTATCCCTATACTGTGATTTTTTGTAAGTAGAAGAATATGCAAATGTACACGCTCACATGCCAAGTTCAGCTAGTTCCAGACGACTGAGACAAGCGATGCAAGGAACACTACATATCAGTAAACCATTTAGTTTAAGGACTTGATAATATATCGAGTCAGGTCCCTTCATTTGGGCAAGCTGACGTAATAAAAAAATCATTGTGAATAGTCCTATAATTACTGTATCGAAAATTGTATTAGAAGCTGAATAGCATAACTGCACTTCATTGATTAACTGATTTGTTGTTTAGTAGCTGGTTATACGTTTAAATTACTAGCAAGGGACACTTGGCTGCTTGGTGTTTTTGTGCTAGAAAAGATCATTTATTTACTGTCATTTAGTAGGAATGACTTCATGGATGGGTAGTACTTTCAAATTGCTTGGCTAACAAAGTTGCTTTGTATACACGATTTATTTTCCTTTTTTCTGGTCATTGTATATGGGATACTTTATGCTCCTCATTAATGGGAGCATACAGTTTTGGCCCAGGTAATTGCATGAAATTTCAGTTCCATGGAATGTGTAATGCATTTCCTTATTGTCTTTCTGACATATTTGTCAGTTAACTAGTAGTTTGTTAGCTGAACCTGGGTTATTTGTTTCAGGTAAAACATTACTTTGAATATGAAGATCCTAATGGACCAGTGAATCAAATATGGCGCCAAGTTTCCATGAAGGCGCCTCTGATCAAGCTCTTGATTAACCGCAACAAACGTTTAGTTGAAAGAGGCACTAACGAAACTGATTGCTCGTGCATCTGTTCAACGCCAAGCGAGGTATCTAATTCTAGCTAGGTAATAAGGTGGCTTTCGTGGCCTGAAGGAAACCAAGCTTTGCTACAGCGCCTGAATTTTGGATGTTGCAGTGCTATACATATGTACAGTAAGGATCCTATTGATTCTGTTCAGTTCCTGATTACATGTATCCTGCTAATGTCCTTTAATTTTTTTCAAGTAGATATTATAATAGAGTTAGCAATGAAGGACACCGTTTTTATTTGGTGTTTTATATCTGTTTAATCTATGTTGTTCGCTTGTCAGAATGTCATGTTGAACCAGAAAATGTTTTTTATTCACAATATTGATCGTAGCATTTCTGCCGGAAACATACAAGGTGGAATGTGAATGGTCTGCCGGGTCACAATATTGGCTTCTTGGCTAGGGACGAAAATTTGTGTATTTATGTGTATGGCAAACTCAGGTTCCTAGTAGTTGTGATGTTAGATGCAGCATAAGGAGAGGGGGGGGGGGGGGGGGGGGGGGGGGGGGGGGGGGAATGTGGTAGACAACTTGAGGATTTTAGCTTACCGCCGTTCTTAGTCTTACCCTTCAGGTTTATGACACTAGATTTTGGTCAGCTTGCAACAAGAAGAATGCTTTCATTTGTCTGAATGGTATATCTCTACAGGAGCAAATGAGTATGAAACAGAAGAGGTGCAATGGAAATAATAGAGTCCTGCAATGTCCATGTAGTGGATGAAGACGTGTCTCACAGAGTGCAAGGCTGCAGCAACTGTTTTGGCCTGTGGTTTCTCAGATGTTGCTTACTGCTCAGGGTCTCAGGGAAGATCTTTACTCAAAATGATCAGCATATGTTGCTCCTTGCTATTCTATAGCTTCTGTTCCGAATGGCTGTAGGTAATTAACCTTTTTTTAAGCCGGTAGCTAATTAACCTTGTTCATTCTTCAGGGGGGAAACGAGTTGCCTTTTGAGTACCTTGTTAGCTTCTGTTCCGAAGTACCTGAATGAGAGATCATGTTCACAAACGGATTTGCAATAAAAAACTAGGGTCTGATTGTCTCATGTCATTTCCCTCTCGCAAGATTGTCCTTTCTTAAAATGACTCCCTATTTTAGATACCAAAGAAAAGTATTGCTGTAATATTTAACGAGGCAATTATCTTCCAAATTTTGTAAATATTAATTGGTGCATCCACTGGACTAATGCTTGGTACATTGATCTGACCAAAAATATGCCATAGCTGTGACAAATTTATGGCAAACAATATAATAGAGTCCTGGATATTGAGAGCTCAATGGAGTGCTCTCCCAAACCAGGTATTGTTAGAGATAGAATCAGTTACCGATTGTATTGGTATTTTGTATCCTGTATTTTAGAGGAAATGATTGTATAGGTATTTTGTATCCTGTATTTTAGAGGAAATTGCACAAACCAATAACTCTAGGGGATAGTGTTGCACAAACTAGTGACTCTAATTTGTTGTTGCACAGACTAGTGACTCTAATTTGTTGTTGCACAAACTACTCTAGGGGTAATTGGTTGCAAGGAGCTCTAGTGACGTGATTATTCCATTTAACAGGATACGTGGCAGGCGTGTGCATGCAGCATGTCTAGTTGTTGCTTTGCCTCCAGATTTGCTGAAACAACGATCACGAAAATAATATTTTTGCATAATCCTGGTAAATTTATCTTGATTGTGCAACAAAATTGGGACGGCCTCATATATCAACAATATATGCAATATAAATAAATAAATGAGACTCAAAACATTGCTTCGTCCCGACCTGTCCAGCTCGACCACGTCGAGTGGCCCCTGTCACCGGCCGGCCGCTGCCTTCGCCGTGTCCTTAGAGAGGCAAGTGGGTAGTGATTAGGTTACCCTTTACCCTCCTTATCAAAGAAATGAACTAACTTTTTAATGACATCATCATTTTGAAAAAGTTAGTTCATTTTTGTGCACTAAAGGAGGGTAGAGGGTACCCTAATCACTACCCACTTCCATCCCCACGTGTCCTCAAGGGTCAGCAACTCGGACATCGCCTCTCACGGACTGGTTGTGTTCGATGTGATGCCATGTCATGTCACCAACTTACCATGGCATGGAACGCAATTCTCATTGCCTACGTGCGCGCTCGCAAGCCACACACTATCCTCTCGCCAGCTTGCATGGCTCGCCGACTGGACGACCTCTACCTCGCCTCCAGGTGGTCACTTTGAGTCATTGCCGTCTGGTCCAGGAGCGGAATTTAAGGGGGTAAAAGAAAATGAGTTGCAATCGCGTGCGGCCGATTCCACTACGTAGCCATAATACCAGGTCTGCCGCGTCACCGGGATTGGCCATCGGAGGAGGAGGAGACCATATCGTTGCGCCGCCAGCGTTGAACCGCGCACGCGTTGAGACGAGAACACCCGTGCGAAACTTCATCGTGCCCAATAGCGCTCCGGATACGACGAGGAGATCAGAGGCGCGACTGGTACCTATGGTTAGAGGGGGGCTTTCTAAAATGACGGTGGGGGAAGGGATTTCCACGATGGCTACCAAGTCACTCCATATGGTGGGCCCCAATTGCCTGATACATTGTAACATTGTTATATGGTGTATATGTTTATTAGAGCTCCTTGCAACAGATTAACCATAGAGTCACTGGTTTGTGCAAAAATAAATTAGTCACTGGTTTGTGCAACGTTGTTCTCAAGAGTTACTTGTTTGTGCAATTTCCTATTTTAGGAAGGATCGCATCCGATCCTTGCCTTGTCGTGTAAGTTTTAATATCTCCTGTTGTGTATACATAGAGAGAAACCGCTGATCGGGGAATCACCGGCAAATATTGCTTTTAACTTGATACTAGAGCTAATCTCATATCGTGGAGCTCGCGCAAGAAACCGATGGTTTCCCGCTCCAGCACTGAGGCAGAGTATAAAGCACTGACTAACGCATAGCTGTGGCGAGATTTGGGTTCAGTCAGTGTTGAAGGAGCTTGGCGTGCATCAATCACGTCCTCCTGTTTTGTGGTGCGACAATCTTGACGCCACGTATCTGTCCTCTAATCTGGTGTCTCACGCATGTACCAAGCATATTGAGATTGATTTTCACTTCATACGTGAAAAGATTGCTTTGGGTGCGCTTGATGTTCGTTTCATTGCATCTGGAGATCAGCTGGGCTGATGTTTTCACTAAACAGTCACCCAACTTACGATCTGTAGATTTCGTTCCAATCTTAACCTTGTACACGACGGTTTAGATTGAGTGGGAGTGTCAGGAATAGAATCGGTTACCGATTGTATAGGGATATAGTATCATGTATTTTAGGAAGGATCGCATCCGATCCTTGCCTTGACGTGTAAGTTGTAATATCGCTTGTTGTGTATAAATAGAGAGAAACCCCCGATCGGGAAATCACCGGCAAATATTGCTTTTAACTGGTATCCTTCCAGGTATCCTTCCAGAAGCGTACTGGAGAACCATCTCTAATGGTGAATGTCCCAAATTTGAAAATTGATGCCTCATTTCGTTGTACCGGCCGGCCCGCCTGATATGCACTGTGGGAGCCAATACACTTATTGCTCAACATATCCTGCCACACCTCGGTGTACTCAGTAAAAATGAACAACTATATATTTACTGAGAAGGGCAGTGCTTTTTAGCCTCCAAATTACAGATATCCAATCCACATGATCATTTGGTCAGCATAGGACACTCTGTTTTGGCTAAATGATAACTTCTTGATCGTTTTGCTAATAAAATCCTAGAAAGATATTGGCCCAATCTTTGAAAACTCCTTTTCGTACTAGAAAGAAAGATCACGTGTATAATATCATATGGGTAATCAGTTAATTAATACCAACCGTCCACTAGTGGATAGGTACTTTTCTCTTCAACTATCCTTTTCTTTTCTTTACTCCACTTGTTTTCATTTCATTATCATGAGCGTACGATGTCGGTAGATCCCAAATAAAAAATGGAGAACTCACATCTCTCACAACCGAATACGATAGCATCCTCGAGAAAATAGATAGTTTGAAGCTGGCTTGCATGGCTATAAGCAGGATAAGAGATGGATCATGTCTGAGGCACGCTTTCGAGGACCTTCGGTTATTACTCTCCCGTGATCGTATTATGTCGATTCCAAAAATCCTCGGACATGTAACAATGCAGGTCATTAGCTAGCTAGATTTCGTAGGGTAGATCATAGAACCCAAATGTGGTTAGGTTCGACTCCTGATGCTAATATGGACCTGATCGCTCACGGTTGTAATGAAACTCTTATCTAATTAATACAATTCCATTCCCCGCAAAAAAAAATATGGTAGCTTATTCAGCCTCAACAGAGATTCTAGAATCCCAACTCAAGATTTCTCATCCCAATCTCTAAGGTTCGAAACGTTTCTCATTTACGCGGTCCTACTCGATTCAGATTCTAGACAACTCATAGGGAGTACAAAAACAAACATCAACTGTACATTTGTACCATATACGTCTAAACATCTGTAGAAGAGAAACACAACAAGGTCTCAAATTACCGGTATCTCAACGCCGAACTGTTTGGATGACGACGGTGCTTATCTGGTAAATATTCAATGAGCCAGCTCGCAGTAATGCGAGGCAATCTAATCTATGTCGCTGCACAAAAGAAACGTGCAAATCTAGGCGGATTACGATGGGGTTTGGCGATTGTAACACGTTAAACTTCTGTGCAAAGTTAACACTTAAAAGCATGTAACAGTAACGCCCTATCAGCCCAACCGCTGCTAATTACCCAATTAATTAGTCACTTGATATATAGTACTGTTATACATGTGTGGTGTCTACAGTCCCAGTGTGCACATCGACAGGGACAAAATTAATTATCTGGCTGTACAACAACTAATCGGCCGGCCAGTCTGCTGCGTACCTTCCCTCTATAAATACCCGTGCGCTCCCGAGATTCTCCATTTCACAGTGTCCTGGTTGCATTTGCGCTTCACTTTGCCATATCACCCCCACGGCCCCACAGATTAAGTCCCTGAAGGCCAGAAGTAGCTGCTAGCTAGCGATGTAAGCCCTACTGAAATCCTTGCTGCATATCTTATTTATGCACACAGCACACATGCTTGTATATGTCTAGTTTGTATGCAGGTTTTTTGTAAATAATATATTGTCTGGAGTAACGTATCTAAACCATTTATTTTGAAAAAGGTATCTAACTTGTTTATAAATGGCGTGAGAATTAAGCATTTACGATTATTTAAAAAAAAATAGGATCCTATGTGTACATCTCAAGTGACAAGTGTACTGATATAAGTCAATGTTTTTTCGAAAAGCAACTTTAATACATATCAAGGGAATATAGCTCCCGTGCTACATGGAGTTGTTTATTTTTAAGAAAATAAAAAATGTATTTATAAATTCTGAAAAAATCTGAATTTTTTTGACAGCAAAAAATATCTGAATTCTGAATTTTTTGTACACTTACATGAAGATGATTTTCTATTACCGTGCAAATATCACACAGACGTGACTCAAGGTAGGCATTATAAATATCAATTTTGGTAGTTATATTT
This sequence comes from Puccinellia tenuiflora, assembly GCA_012064385.1. Taxonomy (NCBI): domain Eukaryota; kingdom Viridiplantae; phylum Streptophyta; class Magnoliopsida; order Poales; family Poaceae; genus Puccinellia; species Puccinellia tenuiflora. Next base: position 533,283 of record QRDG01000394.1, read on the forward strand.
GTTTTTTCTGAAGATCATAAATGAAAACATAATTCAATGAAAAAATTTATGTACGTACTACACATCCATATGCACATGTACGCTTTTTTTTTATAGATTTTTAAGTGAAAAAAATAAAGTTTCAGTTTTTTCAAAAATATGGCTACATGGTGCTCGGGCTGCATTTGAATTTTTCACTTTCCCCGTATATTAATAATATTAATAAAATAATTTTCGACACAAATCAATGCATATAATTTTTCAATATGGAATCTGAATATTTACTAAGATATGTGTTCCCAAAGAGACTGTGCCAGTTTTACTTTTTTTAAAGTAGTTAAGAAAGCTAAGCTAAAAAATAACTTTGCTCACAAGGAAATACCAAGCTGCGAAGGATCCATGTGGGTTATTACTTTCTATCGGGAACATACATCTTTTCCCATTACAAAAAATTAAAACATACCGGAGGCATAAAAATCTGTCTGGATAAACAAAATCTCAAGGCGTGTCGATGACATCATAAACATGAAGCCGTCAGTAAAATTGGATGGCTGACAAGGTTAGTTTTGTTTCTTGCAATACTTCAGGTGTTGCAAAAACCATGTGGCCATGGGAGCTAATAAAATTTAACAATACTCCATAAACAAAAAAAAATAACGTAAAAAGCATGCTTCATTATATTGTAATCATATAATCAGGAAGAATTTTATGCTTCATTATGATCGGGAACATTTTTATGCAATACGTAAAGTGCAACCATAAATTTGCTGCAAAGCAATACTGACGTAAACATATTGTACCATGTTGTTTACAGCACCAGTACTACCCATCACATCACTCCGACCGGACTGGAAAGCATGGAATTGACAACACTCATTTGGCTAGCCGTTGCTGCTATTCTCATCACACTTGTGTCGAACAAGATAACACGACAACGAACGACGGCCTGCCCAACAACCCGACGATCTCTTCCTCCGCCGCCGGTGGCCACAGGGGCTCCCTTCCTAGGAAGCCTCCCGGCGCTTGTCGCCAAGGGGCCACTGCAACTGATCCGCGACGCCCATGCAGAGCTTGGCAGCGTGTTCACGGTGAGACTGCTGCATCGGGAGGTGACTTTCCTCGTCGGGCCATTCGTGTCGAGCCATTTCTACCAAGGGCTGGATTCGGAGATCAGCCAGGACGAGGTGTCCCAGTTCACCATCCCGACCTTCGGCCCCGGCGTCGCCTTCGACGTCGATTTCGCCACGCGACGCGAGCAGTTCCGGTTCTTCGGCGACGCCATGAAGCCCGCCAAGCTCAGGACCTACGCCGGCCTCATGGTTCGCGAGGTCGAGGTAGAAGATAAATCACACTCTCATTCGCGCAAAATTTTGACTATTGCGCCTTGCAATCAACAGACAGAAATTGATCAAATGGTCTTGTACAGTATATGTTATGTTACTTATACGCATGCAGGAGTACTTTGCAAGATGGGGACAATCAGGGACGGTTGATCTGAAGCACGAGCTGGAGCACCTCGTGACGCTCGTCGCCAGCCGGTGCCTGTTCGGGGCGGAGGTCCGTTCCAAGATGCTGGGCGAAGTCGCCACGCACCTCCGCGAGCTCAACGACGGCATGCGCCTCGTCACCATCCTGTTCCCGCACCTGCCGATCCCGGCGCATCGGAGACGCGACCGGGCGCGCGCCAGGCTCGGCGAGATATTCTCCGACATCGTCAGGTCCCGCAAAGAGAGTAACTCCGAGCCCGGCGGCCGAAACGCCCAGGTCGACGGCGACGACATGCTGCAGTGCCTGATCGACTCCCGGTACAAGGACGGCCGCGGCACGACGGAGACGGAGGTGGTAGGGATGCTGGTCTCGGCGCTGTTCGCGGGGCAGCACACGAGCTCCAGCACGGGCACGTGGACCGGGGCGCGCCTCCTCGAGCGCGACAACGCCGACCACCTCCGCGCCGCCGTCCAGGAGCAGGAGCGGATCATGGCGAGTCACGGGGACCGTGTGGACTACGAGGCCCTACAGGAGATGGAGATCCTCCACCGCTGCGTCAAGGAGACCCTGCGGCTACACCCGCCGGCGATGGTGCTGCTGCGCCACGCGCGCCGGAGGTTCGTCGTGCGGACGAGGGAGGGAGAGGAGTACGAGGTCCCCGAGGGCCGTACTGTGGCGAACCCACTGGTGGTCCACCACCGCCTCCCGCACGTTTACAGAGACCCGGAGAGGTACGACCCGGGTAGGTTCGGGGTGCCCGCCGGGAGAGGGGCAGACGACGGGGCCGGCGCCGGCGCGTTTGCGTACGCGGCGTTCGGCGGCGGGCGGCACGCCTGCGTCGGCGAGGCTTTTGCGTACATGCAGATCAAGGTGATATGGAGCCACTTGCTGAGGAACTTCGAGATGGAGATGGTGTCGCCGCTCCCGGAGACGGACTGGAACGTGGTTATGCCGGGGCCCAAGGGAAAGGTTATGGTCAGCTACAAAAGACGGACGATGTCAGCGGCAGCCTAAATCGCAGTTAGTGTATCCGACAGATGATACGTGTATGTATTTGGCTAGTCATGTCACCCATAATGGTTTACATCTAAATTTACGGTAGTAACGTGTGCCGCGTTCCATTTGCATGCCCATCGTCCTACGCAGTCAATCATACCTTATTATCTCGACGAAACAGGCTTGCGCCCCGCTATATAGATATAGCAAACAACCGATACAACCGACGATAGGCGCTGGGGCGGCAACAGCACAAAACCACGCCCAAAAGAAGAGAAAGAGAAAATACAAAAGAAACAAATGCCGACACCGGCGGATCAACAAAAGCGAACAAGCTCCAGGACCGCTGCACCCACCGGACGACGCCCACCAAGCTCCTAGTACTCCGAAGCACCGGTACCAAAACAACACCTTCAGGAAGGAATGCGACGATGACGACGCTGCTGCCTAGGGTTTCCCCCAGTATGCGATAGGGAGGGGTACACCCGACACCCTTCAGGAAGGACTGACGGCACCCTCAGGCACAACCGCGTCGGAGTCGGACAAGCCGACTAGGATTTCTCCCGACCCCAGCTTCCCCAAACACTCCGGAGCACTCCACCAAACCGCCCACCGCCCACCACCCACCGCCACCACGGTCATGAAGCTGCTCATGCTGTCTCACCACGGCCCAGAGAAGAGAGGCCTGCACATCGAAGAAGAAGAGCCGGGACTAGGGGCCGCGGCACCGCCAACACGCAGGAGGGACCATCCTCCACCGTCGAAGACGGTAACCGACCGGACGCAACTACAGGAGCACACCAGGCCCGTGGGCACGCAGGCTCGGCCGGGCCTCGAGAGGCCCGTAAAGCTCCCGCGGTCGCGCTGCAGAAGGCACGTCGTTGGCACCGCCGCCCCCCGTCCGAGCTGCCCTCCGTCTTCAGCGTGTAGAAGACCGCGCCATCGAAGATTCGGGCCGACCCGCCTAAAACCTAGATGGGGCCCGAGGGCCCCGATCTGGGCTGGGGGCGGCGTGCTGGACCAGCACCACGACGGCCGCGGCCCTGCCGCCAAGGGGAGGCGCCGCCGCGCTCTGACCGACCGGACCTGCCCGGGGTAGCCCGCCCCAGTAGCGCCGAAGCCGCTGCAGGCCGAAGACCACCGCCGCCGTGTGCCACCCGAGACGGCACACGCGTGCGCGGGTGAGGAAGGTCCTGCCGCCGCCGGCCACCGCGCGGGCGAGGCCCGGCGGCGCCTGCCGGCGACGGCAGGGGAGACCTGGGTGGTGGAGGGGCGGGGGCGGGGCCAGGAGAAGGCGCCCCGGTCGCCCCGCTCGGGAGGGCGACACGGGGGCGCGGGGGAGAGGGGCGGGAGGAGCGGCGACGGGGACGGCCTCCGACGGCGGCGGCGCGGAGGGTCAGGGAACCCTAGGGTCGGGAGGGGACGGGAGGAGATATCATAGAGAAGTTGTGTCGCGATTTAGCATCACAACTAACGACCATACCTTACTATCTTCCAGTTGTTTTTTTTAAATGGGGCAAAAGCTTTGCCTTTTCTATTGATAAAGTAGGCGCAAACATGATGGACAAGGCCTAAAAAGAAAAGATACAACTCGAAACAATCCACGCCGGCCCCGAGGCCGCGCCCCACACGGGTCGACGACTAGGTTTCCCAAGCAACCAAGGCCGACACCAAAACCCCTCAAACACAACAAGGCGGAGGAGATAATCCAGAGCCGCCGCTTTCACATCCACGCCGGCCCCAGAGCCGCGCCCCACACGGGTCAACGACCAAGACGCCCTTGCATCCAAAGTCAACATCACACGACCTCGACGCAACTCGGTGGAGGTGACCTCGACGCATCCCAGCGGAGGCGAAGCATCCGGAGCCGCCGCTCTGACATCCACACTAGCCCAAAGGCTGCGCCCCAGACGAGCCGACGACCAAGCCGCCCAAACGAGCAAAGGCGGCGCTCCACCACCTCAACGCAGCACGACGGAGGAGAAACCTGGAGCCGCCGCTCCGGCATCCATGCCAGCCCCAGGGCTGCGCACCCCCTAGCCGGCGACGAGAACTCGCCGCCACCATCCACCAGCTATCCGCAGGTCCCTCTAGCCGGTGGAGCATCCAAAGGCGAGGCCCCAAGAGGCAAGCGACGCAGGAGCGCCACCCTCGCCCGATCCCGCGTGGGATCTGGGGTTTCCCCCGGAGAACCCGGTTGGGAGGAAACGACACCACCGCCTCAACGACGCCTTCAAGAAGGACGCGGCGCCCGAGAACGCCGCCGTCGTCGGCCCTGGCCGAACAGCCAGGGCAGGACTTTCGCCCGGCGATGGACCGCAACCCACGAACAGCTCGTCGAGGACCGGCCAGACCACCATCACCGCAAGATGCAGCCACCGTGACACCTCACGCCACGGCGAGCATCATGCCGACTTTGACCCAGTCGCAGCTCCGGGGCCGCCGCCCCGGCTTCCTCCTCCCGTCCACACCCCTGCCGAAGCCTCCTCATGTCACGGCAGGTGCCATGCCGACCATGACCCAGCCGCAGCCGCAGCTCTGGGGCCGCCGCCCCTGCATCCTCCTCCCGGCTACGCCCCTGCAGCAGCCAGGGGAGCAGCGCCGTCGACGCCCGCACAACCGCGTCGCCATCTCCATGTCCGGGGCCGCCACCCCGGTGCCCACCCGCTGCAGGCCGGCAGCACCTCCGCGCGCTACCCCTGAAGTTGCAGGGACGCGCCAGCAAGGAGCAGCCGCTCCAGCTGCCCGCCGCCCGCCCGGCCCCCACGCACCCGGCCCCCACGAACCCAGATCAGGCCCGCAGCATCGAGCGCAGCCGCCAGCCTCCTCCGCCTCCACACGGGCTAGCCGCGATGCTTCCCGGCCTCCGCCTCCCACCATCGCTGTCGTCTTGTCGCTGCGCCGCCAGAGAAGATAGATCGAGCGCTGCTGCCGTCGTCCCCAGCCACGGCACGAGCTTGAAGCCCCACCGCCGCCGCGCCGAACGGGTGTTGGGGTTATGCCGAACAGGTGTCCTCACAGAGAAGACTAAAAGCCAGCAGACCAGGGTGGCCCAAAGTGGTGGTAAGCCGAATCCGGCTTACCGGGCGGCCCAGTATGCTGAAGCGTGGGAGGCCCATCCGGCTAAGGGAAGACTCTAGAAGCCGGCCCAGACTGCGGAAGACTTAGCCCACAAGGCAGGGCCCAAGCCGGATTAGAGTAGGACTCTGTACTTATTCGGTTAGGTTTCCTCCTTTGAATCCAGGGTCTGGACGCCTTTATAAGCCGACCCCTGGGACGCCTTAGGGCACGTACGATCTCAACCTCAATTCACTGTAACTCGGCGATATTACCTTATAGTGAATTATAGCAGCACGTAGGATCTCGCCACCGATGTGAGATCCGAAGCTGGGTAAACTCGTCTCTATGTCGCCGGATCACCCCACGTCTCCAAAACCCCTCTCTCTACCTAGCTCGATGGCACCCCTGCCGCGGCTAGAATCGATAATACCACGACAGTTGGCGCCCACCGTGGGGCAGGAGACCTCCGGGGTTTCGATCTGTCCAGGAGCTGCAGGCGGAGTCGGCGACACCATCGTGGTCGGCATGGTGAGCTACTTCGACGAATCGGGAGCCAGCCACGTCTTCAACGACGGCCTCTGGACGCCGGCAAAGGAGGATCCCGCCGGCTGGTCCACGGTCTCCATCGGCGGTTTCGACATCTTCGTCGGCTTCACCGCCCAGGCCTTGGACGATCTCGGCTTCACCTCGAGCTTGCCCACCACCCACCCAAGTAACCTCGACGAGGAGTCAGATCTGGACTCTGACGAGATCGCCGATCTAGATCTGGCTTTCGACGCTGACGACGAAGACTCTGAAGATGACGCAAGCTCCAACATGGCAGCGCCGGACTTCCACTTCGTCGGCGTCATAGGAGAATCTGGCTCACATGAGTCGATGACTGAACCTGAGTCTATCCTCCCTGCACTTCTGTCTGGATTGATTCAGAAGCCGGATCTGGGGACACCGCTCATATGGAGCAGGACCTCGAATCTGAAGGAGAATCTGACGATTTTAGTCGGAAAGTTGCATCCTGCTTAGGACGCCCTGCCGAGGTCTTGATGGGAAACGTCTCGGATCCTAATGACGACCCCAACACCTCGAAAGCCGCCAATGGCGAAGAAAAAACTCCTCAAGCCAGAAATCTCAAGGTGGATTTTGTTCCACCACTGGCTCCATTGAAGGGGTCAGCTAGAGTGCCGGCTGAAGGAGACGACATCGATGCTACGGCCGGCGAGGCAGCAGAGGAGCACGAAGAAAGGATGGCGAAGTACAAGCAACTTCTAACGCCACTTCCTCCTAACGCATCGCTGGACGACATTGAGAAACGCCGCATCCTGCTAGAGGAGCAAGCAGCCCATATAGCAGAACGCGAGGTCGAGCTTACAAATAAGGAGACGGAGTTCATCCGAAAGCAGAGAGAAAAGGGGCTAACGATGTTTTCTGTCCGGCTCGTGATAAGAACCTGCATAAGAGGTTGGATTTCTGCAGCAAGTGGGAAGTCGACCATGTCGATTCAGTCTGGAGGAAGTACCACCACCGACGTGACCCGGTGACAAATCTGTGTTACTTCAATACCCTAGCCAAAAACATGGAGGCTGCCCAAGAGGTCATGTTTGACAAATCGTTGGATCGTGACGCCCGGCTTAAGTATTCGGCTTATCTACTGGAGGTTGCACAGCAGCAGCAGAACAATTCGCAAGTCAAATCAGGACGGCTTGTTGACAATTCTCGCCTTTGCAAATCAACTGCCAACAAGCCAATGGCTGCTGCCCCTGCCGACCCAGACGATGACCTAGCCGGCTCAAGCAGCCACAACAAAGGTGACAAGGACCCGAAGGACAAGCAGCCTAAGGGCGCGAAATCCCGGACAGGTTCTTCACGCCATCGTGAAGCTGGTCGGGAAGGACATCGGAGCCGAGAGCGAAAGGAGGACCCTCGCAAGGAAAAGGCGGCACCACCCCGTCAGGAGCGACGACGTGAAGGGGAAAATCAACCCCGAAGGGAGGATAACATAGGTCATATGCCACCTCCACCGCCGCCTCCACCGCGCAAAGAGGGAGATAACCCTTCCAAATACATACCACCTCCACGACGGTAAAGGACTCCAAGCCCTCCGCGTAATGCAAGCCGGGCGAGCCAAAGCCGTCACAGGGAAGAACCAAGACAAGAAAAGTCCGTTGCTAAACCGCCATCAGCCAATGATGTTCGAAGCCTAATCGAGGAGAGGAAGTCGGCCAGAGATGCCCAATACCTCGGCCCCAAGTGTTTTGGCAGAACAATCAGAGAGCAAGTTCTACCTCCCACTTTGTGGAACGTAACAAAGATGGTTGAGAAGTACAGCGGTACGGCTAATCCTGAGACCTGGCTCTCAGATTATGTCAGTGCCTGCGACATATATAAAGGCAGCGCCGACTCCGCGGTGCGATTTTTGCCCCTGATGTTGACCGGGACGGCACGCATGTGGATTGAAGGTTTGCCAGAAAGGACGGTTCATACCTGGGGTGACATGAAGCGTGTTTTCATCCAGCACTTCCAGGGCACATATAAGCGCCCAAAGTCGATTTTCGACTTACAGCGGTGCGTGCAACAAAGGAACGAGTCTAGCCGTGAGTTCGTCTCGCGATGGAGTGAAATCAAGAACGCTTGCGAAGGCGTCTCAGAAACTCAGGCGATCCATGCTTTCAAGCAATCTCTGAGGAAGGGGACAACTTTCCGCTTCATGATCTACAGCGACGAGTCGGAAACTTTGGGGGACTTACTCGCTTGTGCAAACAAGTGCGCCGCCGCCGATGATGACAACAGGGAGGATGCCGAAAACCGCCGATGCGAATCCGGGAAAAAGAAGATTGAAGACCAAGCCGGCCCTCTCATGAAGTCGCTGCCGCCTTTGGAAAGGGAGGCTCAAGCAATGGCAAGTGGCAGGGCAAGAAGCCGGCAAATAACCAATCATCCCGGCCACCAGCGGTGAAGTATGACGACATCAAGCACAACCCCTGTGTCCATCATCTTAGGCCAGATGAGACAAGTTCCCACACGCTCCAGCAATGTCACATCAATCGAGACATCGTCAAGGACCCCAAAGCCGGCAAGTCAAGTAACAAGCGCAAATCCAGGAAAGATGACAAAGAGAAGGAGGAAGCTTCTTCAGAGTCGGATGATGCGGCCTCCAAAGAAAAAGGCAGCAAATTCCCTAAGCATGCCAAAAGTCTCATCGTCAACTTGGCAACGGATTCTACACGCAAAGAAAAGGCGGCCTGGCGAGAACTCAACGCTACGGTGCCAGCAGTTCCTCAATATCTGGTATGGTCCGACACACCCATCACATGGGATCGCAGCGATCACCCGGATAGAGTTCCTACAAAGCGCACCTACGCCTTAGTCGTCAGCCCAATAGTCGACAAGTACAAGTTGACAAAGGTGCTCATGGATGGCGGCAGCAGTATCAACATACTTTATGCCGCAACGTTGAAGAGGATGCGTATTTCCGAGTCAACTCACCCACAGTACTGTGAGGTTTCATGGGATTGTGCCGGGACGACAAGCCTCCTCGATGGGGCAAATTACCCTGAAGGTCACCTTTGGTGAAGCCGATAATTTCGGACTGAGGATGTCTCTTTTGAGGTGGTTCCTTTCAGAAGTGCATATCATGCAATCTTTGGATGTCCGGCTTTCGCCATGTTTATGGCTCGGCCCTGCTACATCTACAGCAAGCTGAAAATGTCGGGACCCAATGGCATCATCACAGTTAAGGGAGACTTCAAGAAAGCCAAGGAATGCGAGGCCTCCAATGCCGTCCATGCTGAACAAGAAATCTGCAGGGAAGAGTTGGAGGATCTCAAGAAAACAATTGGTCCCGATGAGATGCTGGCGACTGAAAAGCCGTCCTCTAAAGTCGACTCAAGCTTCAAGCCAAAGGATGACACCAAGAAAATCAAGCTCTCTAAGGATGATCCGTCAAAGGAGGCCATCATCGGTGCCGGTCTCGATGACAAATAGGAAGGCGAGCTCGTCAAGTTTCTTCCTGAGAACCGGGACATATTTGCTGGTCACCATCTGACATGCCAGGTGTCCCGAGGAAACTTGCCGAGCACTCCCTAAAAGTCAACAAGGACGCAAAGCCGGTCAAGCAAGGCCTCCGCCGGCTCGGAACTGAGAAGCGCAAGGCGGTTGGAAAGGAGATCCTAAGGCTCACAGCCGCCAAATTCATTCGTGAAGTTGTCCACACTGATTGGTTGGCAAATCCCGTGCTAGTCCCAAAGAAGAACACCTCTGAGCTGCGTATGTGCATTGATTTCACAGGCTTAAACAAAGCTTGCCCTAAGGATCCGTTCGCCTTACCGTGTATCAATCAGGTCATTGATTCAACTGCCGGCTCAGAGATGCTATGTTTTCTGGACGCTTATTCGGGTTACCATCTGATTAAGATGAAGGAGTCAGATCAAATCAAGACGTCCTTCACCACGCCATATGGCAATTACTGCTATGTCACAATGCCTTTCGGCTTAAAGAACGCTGGTGCTACTTACCAAAGGTGTATGCAGCGGTGTTTGGACAAGCAGATTGGCCGCAATGTTCACGTCTACGTCGACGACATAGCGGTCATGTCAAAGAAGCGCGGCGATCTTATCGCCGATCTGTCGGAAACCTTTGCAAATCTAAGGGAGTACCAGATGAAGCTTAATCCGGCAAAATGCGTCTTCGGAGTACCCGCAGGCAAGCTTCTGGGCTTCATTGTTTCACAAAGAGGAATTGAAGTTAACCCGGAAAAGATAAAGGTGATTCAGAACATCGAAAGGGCGTCTTGTCTAAAAGACATACAACGTCTTACGGGTTCCGCCGCGGCTGTAAGCCGATTCATTAGCCGGCTGGGCGACAAAGCATTGCCATTGTATAAACTCCTCAAAAAGTCGGACAGTTTTGTTTGGACAGAGGAAGCAGAGGCAGCTTTAGCTCAGCTGAAGTATACATTGACACATGCTCCAATCTTAGCAGCTCCAAGGGAAAAAGAGCCGCTTCTCCTCTACTTGTCGGCCACGAATTTCGTCATAAGTGCCGTCATTGTCGTGGAGCGCCTGGAGGAAGGGAAGCAATGGCCGGATCAGCGCCCCGCCTATTTCATTAGCGAGGTGTTCTCAGATTCAAAGCAGCGCTACCCTCACTACCAGAAGTTAGCCTATGGTGTATTCTTTGCCTCCAGAAAACTACGGCATTACTTCCAGGATCACACGATCACGGTGGTCAGCAAGGCTCCATTAAGGGAAATCATCAACAATGCCGACGCAACGGGTCGAGTCGCCAAATGGGGCATCGAGTTAGCAGCTTTCGACATCCAGTACAAGCCGAGGACCGCCATCAAATCTCAGGTCTTAGCCGACTTTGTTGCAGATTGGACAGAGGCGATGGAAAGCACACCTTTGCCGGATTCTCAGTACTGGATAATGCACTTCGATGGCTCAAAGATGAAGGAAGGCTCGGGGGCTGGAGTAGTTCTGAAATCGCCTAAGGGTGATAAGCTCGGTTATGTCCTCCGAATCCACTTCAACGCCACCAACAATGTAGCAGAGTATGAGGCTCTCCTTCATGGTCTTCACATGGCTAAGGAATTGGGAGTACAATGCATCCTCTGCTATGGCGACTCGGATATGGTTGTGCAGCAACTTGATGGATGCTGGGACACGAAGAGTCCCACAATGGCGGAATACAGAAGAACAGTCGATGAATTCGGCCGATGTTTTGCCGGCTTAGAAGTTTGACATATCTCCCGAGATGACAATGAAGCTGCCGATGCCTTGGCCAGAATAGGATCCAAGAAAAAGGCAGTGCCACCAGACGTATTTCTCCATCACCTTCACAAGCCGTCCATCAAAGGCGGCGATGAAGATTACCCCTTGTCGGCAGAATCAGTTCAGGTGTGCTTGGTAACCCCAGATTGGACCACACCCTACATTGATTTCTTGATTAATAAGAAACTGCCCAAGGATGACGAGGTGCTAAGTCGCCAAATTGAGCGTCGAGCAAGGGCGTACACGATTATTGACGGACAACTCTACAAGAGGAGCACATCCGGCATCTTCCAAAGATGCGTCTCTCCAGAGGAAGGACGGCAAATCCTGGAAGAAATCCACTCCGGCGAATGTGGGCATCACGTGGCGGCAAAGGCGTTAGTCGCCAAGGCGTTTCGGCACGGATTCTTCTGGCTGACGGCTAAGGAGGATGCTATCAACATCGTCAAGACTTGTGAAGGGTGTCAGCGCTACGCAAAGCATGTTCACTTGCCGGCTCAGGAGCTCCGAACGATCCCTATCACTTGGCCGTTTGCGGTCTGGGGCTTGACATGGTGGGACCTTTTAAGATGGCAAGGGGAGGCTTAACCCACCTGCTGGTGGCGGTCGACAAATTCACGAAGTGGGTGGAGGAAAAGCCCATCAAGAAACTCGACGGAGCTACAGCTACAAAGTTCATCGTCGAGATTACAACTAGATTCGGCATACCGCATAGCATTATCACTGACAATGGCACAAACTTTGCCGTCGGTGAGCTAGCGAAGTTCTGCAGCCGATCAAAGATCCGACTCGACGTGGCATCGGTGGCACACCCGCAATCCAATGGACAGGTGGAGCGCACTAACGGCATTATTCTGCAAGGTATTAAGCCGAGGCTTGAAACCCCTTTGCATCGAGCAGCCGGCGCTTGGGTTGAGGAATTACCGGCGGTCTTGTGGAGTATTCGTACTACCACAAATAGATCAACCGGCTTCACCCCTTTCTTCCTTGTCTATGGTGCAGAAGCGGTGCTCCCATCCGACATGATCCACGATTCGCCTCGAGTAGCATCCTACGTCGAAAAAGACGCAGAAGAAGCACGTCAAGACGGCTTAGACATCCTCGAAGAAGAAAGAGAGTTAGCTCTCCAAAGATCCGCCATCTATCAGCAAGATCTACGTCGCTATCAGAGCCGTAGAGTGCGGAATCGATCTTTTCGAGAAGGCGACTTAGTGCTTCGGCTTGTGCAAAGCCGGCAGCACAAATTATCCCCGCCTTGGGAAGGACCTTTCGTAATCAGCAAAGTTCTGAAAAACGGGTCATATTATCTCCTCGACTTAAGGGATTCAAAGAAAGATCCCAGGAAGAAAGGTCGCAAGAGAAAAAGGCATGTAAATGATGACTTAGATGAGACAAAACGTCCGTGGAATATCGCTCAGCTACGTCCTTTTTACACTTAGCAAATTCTATTGTAACCATGTCAATGTGATCATGAAATAAAAATTGGTTTCTCTCATGTCGAATTCGAGAATCTGTACCATCCTTTATTTCCCTATGATCTTTTTGTTATTATCTGTTTACCCGAAATTGCCTGTGTTGCTCTCGTTGGTAAACTTTTTCATGTTGAATCCGCCTTAAGGTGATGAAAAATCAACGTTTTGCCAAATTAATGTTTGTCTGTTAGCTTTTTGCGCCGGGTTGCTTCAAAGCGTTTCGGCACCGAAAGGCGGCACTTGTTCTGAGTCTAAACAGATTGGTCATTGCGTACCCTGTTGCTCAGCGAGTTAGCTTCGTCATAGGTTTGCTGGCGCTTAAAGGCTAAGGTGTCAAGGCCAGATTGAACTGAGGCATAAAATTGCAAGTTTGCAAAATATAAAGCTGGTTAGCATACAGCAAAAGGCTAGGTTAATTCCAGACATATACATTGTTTGGACGGCTTTACATATTGCCCATTACATTTTCAGGATAGCCGGCTCAACGAGCAAATTCGGCTCATGAAGATTTCCCCGCCGCCTCAGTGTCATCATCTGATTGAACAGGAGTTGGCGGACACGGCATTTCCTTGAAGATGGTGGTCAAGGAGACCATGTTGGCAATCTTGCTGGCATAACCGGAGACGGACCGAAGGATCTTCTTGCGATCTTGGTCATCCAGCGGCGTGCCGTCCTCCTTTTCAAGAGGGAAGCCGGATGCCACCCGCCAGGCTTCCGCCTCCGGGTAATGTGCCATCATCAAGCCCAAGGCCGTCTTGGCACCTCCACGAGCACTGGAACGAAGCCGGTCATCGAAGAATGAAGCCGCTTCGGCCAGTTCAGCTTCTACGCTGGCAAGGTTCGTCGGGGGCTCGGGGTTGCCGGGAAAGAATTTCTCAGCAAGATCTTTTCCCGAAGAAATAATCTTCGGGATAAGCTCCCCTACTTCCAGAATCCGGTCAAGCCGGTTTTCCGCCGTTAGCTCATGGCCGTAACCCGCCGGAGCTGCAAAAAGGCGAAGTTCAATTATATTCGGCTAAGACAGAAACCAAAGAGTTTAAGTTATTTTAAAACTTACTCAGAAGCTGGTTGTCGATCGCCAGCGATTCATCAAGGCGCCTGTTAAGCCGGTCTTGGATTTCATTAAAGGCATCCTTGTGGCTCTGCATCTCTGATTCCAGAAGTTGTTCGGCTTTGGCAAGATTCTTCTTAGTTGTCTCCAGCTCCGCAGCCATCGATTGATAAAGCTTATTCAGCTCAATATTTTCGTTGCGGAGCCGGTCGACAATGCCGGCGTTCTCGGCAAGCTCTTTGGCTTTGACGATGGCGTCTGCAAGACAAAAATGTCAGCAGTGTAAAAGAAAGCCTGGAACTCAAAGCTAAAGATTCGGCATCTGTACCTTGGTATTGAACCCGGTCTGCCTCAAACCCTTCGATGATGGCGTCTTTGTTCGCCAATTCAGTCTTGAGCCGGCGCATCTCCTGATTTCGCACACCCAAAGAATTGATGGTTTCAGCGCCAATGTTTCGATGGATCTGCGTAAGGAATCGCTAAAAGCCTAAATCTATATTTACAAATTAAGGTGGCTACATGGCGACATTTCATGACTGGGGGGCTAAGTGTGTGCATGCGCATTAACTCGGATCACTATGACGGCTAGTTTTAATAACTTAACCCGGCATAGTGCTCGGGGGCTACTGGTAAGGTAACTTACGTGGTAGTGCTCGCGGAGAAGTGTCATGCCGGCCTCAAAGCTATCAGCAAAGTAGTTCTGCTGATCTTCAAGAATCTCTATGACATCAAAGGTGTCATAGGCCTTGGTGTGATCCGGCTCGTCGTCCCGGACGGTTGTTCCCTTCTTCCGGGGAAGCCGAGGTGCCTTCATGAACCGGCTCATGAATTCCGGCTTGATACGCCCCTCATCGTCGAAGGCTTCGGCTTTGATGGGGGGAAAGGTTGGGGCATCATTAGCCGGAGCTTCAGCCCTTGGAGAGGATGTTTCAGTCACTTTCCCCGTCATCTCTGTCCATTGTGTGGGGGGAGTTACCCCGGCTCTCCCAACAGGCGAAGCCGGCACTATCGTGCGCGTGTTCTCCTCTGTTGGGTTCGGCTCTGGAATTGATGGAGTTGATGGAGGGATGGCAGGAGAGGCTTTCTTCCTCGTGGCGACCGTCTTTGTTTTCAACGGAGCGCCCTTCTTCATCCTGCAAAGGTAAAAGATGAAATTTAGCAAATCCGGCATGGCTAGCAGGGGAAGGAGGAGATGTTATCTGTCGACTTACTTCTTGCTGGGGATATTGAGCCCAGCAAGTGCATCGTCGTCTTCAGACGACTTAGCGCTGCTTGTGGTCGACTGGCCCTTCCTCTTCCGGCTTTCTGCAGTAGCCGAGGAAAAGGCGATGGACCGCGTGGGCGCCTTGCTGGATGACGGCTTGCCAGCAGGGCGGACGTCGGTGATTCCAGCAATCTGACATATTACATATTAGTCCGACAAAAGCAAACCCGAATCTCTCAAAGAATTGAACTTTGGTTAGCCAAAGTACCTTTGGGGGAGGGTTGGTTGCCGTAAACATCGGCAGTGATTCTTCATATTGCCGGCCTTCTCCAGGCCGGGCTTTGATGAGCTTGTTGAAGCGAGCCTCAAAGAGGCCCCGCTCCAGGTCTTTCTCGTTGATCCGCATGGGATCAGCGTTATCCGTGTACTCGCATAGAAGCCGAGCACGATGTTGGAGAGGCTGGATTCGCCTCTTCATCCAGCAGATGATGGTGTCCTCCCCAGTCAAGGGGGGAGAGCCGGACGTCAGTTGCGCAATCCTCGCTTGGAGGGCGGCATGTTCCGTCGGCATTACACCTGACGGCTTCTTCTTCCAGGAGGGCAGCGGCGTGCCGGCTTCGTCTGTGAAAGGGGCGAGCCCCTGCAGCCGGTTTGGCATCGCAACGTCCTTGCAGTAGAAGAATGTGGACACCCATCCCTTAGCCGAATCGACGATTGGCACTTGAGGGTACCAATCGATATCCCGGCGGCAGTTGAAGCTGATTGTGCCGGCCACCAGCAGCTCCTTGTTGATAGTTTGCCTCTTAACTAAGAAGCAGCGTTCGAAGAAGTCTAGCCTAGGTTTTATGCCTAAATAGCCTTCGAACAATGCTACGAAGCCGGAGATGTACAACAGGCTGTTCGGGGTTATGTTGTGGAGCTGGAGGCCATAATAATCTAGAAGATCTATAAGAAAAGCCGAAGGCGGCAAGGAGAATCCCCTGATTACATGGGAAGAAAGGAGTACCCGCTCGTCTCTGATGGGAGTCGGGTAGGGGTCGCCGAAGGCGGATCGCCAAGTCGGATTCGACTCAGAAGTTGGAACAATGGCTCCGTCGGCCTCCATCCCCTTCAACTCGACCTCGTCCACAGCCGAACAGGCCCAGTTGCGAGACGGGTTGTTGGCTGCATCCTTGCCGCTGACGGCTTCCTCTTTCTCCTCCTCCTCGCCAACACATGCGTCCTCGACGGCGGCTTCGGCGGTTGTGGCGGCAGAAGCCATCATGGCAGCGGCTTCGGCTGCGGCTTTTGCCAGAGCCACTGTGTCATGGCCCGAAGCGGCGGAGGAACTCACCGGAGTTGGTGAGGATGCAGTTGCAGCGGCAAATGGCTCGGGAGCGGCGGCGGCGGCCGTGGAAGGAGCTCCTCCCATCGGCGGAGTCGGGCCGGCCGCGGTTGCGTCGATCTCTGGGGAGCCCGGAGCACTGGAAGCCATGGAAAATCGAAGGAGATTGAGCTCGGGAGAGAGATGAGATCTGGAGGAGAGAGGGGCTAGGGTTGCGAATGGTGAGGTGATCGCGGTGGAGACGATGCGGTCGCGTTTTTATAGCTCTGCGCTGAGATGTGTGCAACGGTCAGCAGCCGGGTTACTCGCCACGTGTCTCGGATCAAGCCGTTGGTGACGGTTCCTTCTCTCCGACGCCTCGGTTCCAGCGCGGGAAAAACGGAAACTAGCCCCGCATTCAAAGATGCTCCTCCACTCACACTGCCGGGTCTGACGTAACTGTCAAATCGGCGGACGCGTGTCGTTGCACGCTCAAGTGTTTTTTCGGCATACAAAGCCGGCACAGTTAAAATCGACAAAGCTGTTCGACATGATTTCAGGTTTCTGGGAATGCTCCAAGACTGAAGACGGATGATGAATTTCCCGGACAGCATATTGCCGGAAGATTGAAGCCAGCCGCTGAAGTCCTTGAAGCTTTCCGGGGGCTACTGTTGGGGTTATGCCGAACAGGTGTCCTCACAGAGAAGACTAAAAGCCAGCAGACCAGGGTGGCCCAAAGTGGTGGTAAGCCGAATCCGGCTTACCGGGCGGCCAGTATGCTGAAGCATGGAGGCCCATCCGGCTAAGGGAAGATTCTAGAAGCCGACCCAGACTGCGAAAGACTTAGCCCTCAAGGCAGGGCCCAAGCCGGATTAGAGTAGGACTCTGTACTTATTCGGTTAGGTTTCCTCCTTTGAATCCAGGGTCTGGACGCCTTTATAAGCCGGCCCCTGGGACGCCTTAGGGCACGTACGATCTCAACCTCAATTCACTGTAACTCGGCAATATTGCCTTATAGTGAATTATAGCAGCACGTAGGATCTCGCCACTGACATGAGATCCGAAGCTGGGTAAACTCGTCTCTATGTCGCCGGATCACCCCACGTCTCCAAAACCCCTCTCTCTACCTAGCTCGATGGCACCCCTGCCGCGGCTAGAATCGACAATACCACGACAACGGGCTTTGCCGGAAACGCCGCTGGCGGCGGCGAGGAGAGAGGTGCAGGTGGGACGAACCCTGAGCGCGGCGGCCGGCAGGCGCCCCGGTGCGGCTCAGCGCAGCCGCACGGAGCGAGCGCGCTTGTTTTTTTTAACATCCCATTAGTGTAACATCGAGCCAAGCAGGTATAACATTGAACCTACCTTCCAGTTGTAATTATCCTAAGTTATACTATGTCTAGTTAAAGTCAAACTTTATAAATTTTGACCAAGTATATAGGAAACAGTTTTTCTGAACGTAGAACCTTCTAAGAATACTCTTAGGCCCGAACGCGCTCGCGACAGTCTGATTTAGCGCCAACAGCTCAGATCAACGCGTCGTGCTTGAAAACTTGTGCAACATATGCTTTTACCGTTTCGCACAAAATTGACCTCGACCCGCACCGATGACTAGTGGGTCTCGTCCTTCCAGGGTCCACCTCTCGGTGTATTTAAACATCTTTATGGCCAGATAGAGACTAGCTGATTCAAGTTTTGGAGACAGCGATGCATTCATTCTCTCTCTCTCTCTCTGCACCCGCATCTCCTCCCGTGCTTCGTGTCGAATCGGTGGTCCCCGCCGATCGGCGCTTTTCGACCCGTGGTGTGTATCCCTTCTCCCCTATTACTTCGCGTGCTCAACTTTTGGTACAAATTTCTGGTTACAAGGTGGTTTCAATGAACAACGACAACGAGGGTGTCGGATGGAGTATAGCACGCCGCCGCCGCCTGCCTCCTTTCTTGCCTGTTTCCAAGTTGGCTTCGCCGCTGGAGCGGGGCAACCCGCTGGACGCCGGTACATCGCGACGTTGTCGAACGGAGGCGTGAACCGAACGCCGTGACACCGTAGTCACCGCCTCTCCTGTTCTGCGTCATGTCACTAGAGATCGAGCTGGCGGTTCCTGCATCTGCCGCTGCCAGACCGCCCGCTGTCGAGGACGCTCTCGGGTACGCGCACGGCCGAGTTGTATGCACTAGACCCGCGTCGGTTTGATGGGCTGCTTGCCCCCATGCCATCCTCGCCTCTCGCCGTGGCCGGGACACGGGTTGGCGGCAGCAGTGCTCGAGCTTTCCACTGACGTCCAGAGCAGGGGCAGCAGCACCCAGGCGACACCGTCGCGCTCTAGGCCATCGAGGTCCACGCCACGCCCTCAAGCTGAAGGCAGTGTCCTTGAGTTGCACACATCGTGTGCGTGTGCTCTTCGTCCGGTGGCGGCGCCGGCAGCGGTCAGGCACGCGGAACGGAGGGCAGCACAACCGGCTGGCGGCGCGCGCGTAGCAGACATGACGACGTGCGTGGCGGAGCTTGCTGGGGGTCGTCGACTCGTCATGGGCATGCACAAAGTCTAGTACAGGTCCGAACCTAGAACCTGCAGGGTTACCCTGGACCTAGGACAACAAGTGCGGGCGGAACCTGAACCTGCCATTTCTTGCTTAGGGTCGGAGGTTCAATAACAGATCTGGTCTGGTTCGGCCCCCTTGCATCTTGAGCAAAGATAGGTTTGCCTAGTGTTTTTTTGTCTTGCAGACACTTGGCGAAGTTTCTCTTTGCCCAGTGCAACAAAACACACTGGACAAAACTTCACACTCGGGCCAAAACACTTTATAGGGGGGTCGCTACTTTGCAGAGTATGCTTGACAATGTGCCACATCTTCTTTGACAAGTGCTTACACTAGCCACTCGCCAAAGTCGAGGTTGGCCGACACTTCCGGTGGACGCCACCTGTCCAAGTTTACCGAGTGTTTTTGAAAATAACTTGGTAAAACTTGGTCAGTTTTTCGAGTGTCCTGCCCATTGCACTCGACAAAGTAACATGGCTTTGTGAATTGCTTTTCGAATACATTCGGCAAAGTGTGTTTATTTTGTCAAGTATATTTTTTCTCCAAATTTTTAGAACGGGGTTGCATAAAATTAAGATCAACCACTTTTTTGTTCAACTAGTGGGGGTGGTGATGACCCACAAGTGTAGAGGATCGCAACAGTCTTCGGGGGAAGTAAAACCCAAATTTATTGATTCGACACAAGGAGAGCCAAAGAATATTTATAACCTTAGCAGTTGAGTTGTAAATTCAACCACACATGAAAATAAACTCACTTGACACAATTTATCAGTAGTAACAGTAATGTAGTGACAACAATGGAGTAGTAACAGCAGCAGTAAAATTACAGTAGCAATGGTGACAGCAAAATTAACAGTCGTAATCAGCAGGATTAAAATACCGCAGGCATAGGGGCGGATAAACGGGCGTTGCATGAATAAGATAGCACATGTAATATTCATAATAGGGCACAATGCGATCAGATAATAATATAGCATCCAAGTATCAATCAATCATAGGCATATATTCCTAATTTAGCCGTACATGTTTGCAATTAGAATTTGCACGACATCTTTGTTCAGCCATCCGGTTTCAGCCGGGCCAATGAAGGAACTAATGGCAATTAAGGTGTTCCTTTTAATAGAACACCGTAGCAAAAACATTAACACGCAATGAATACATGTAATACTCAATTTGCTGCGCTTTCACTTTGATATCCCAAATCTGTCACTTTGGGGTCTCCGGTTCCGGACAACATGTGTATACAACTCGTAGATATGATCCAAAACATCAATTACACTCATGAAAACATAACATGTTTATATCTAAAATCATGACACTCGGGCCCTAAGTATCAAGCATTGAGCACAACTAGTTGCAACAACGACGATTAACACAAATAGAGGATACTAGGCATCATGCCCTAACAATTTGGCATCGAATTACATGAGTAATCTTATTCAATTCCTTACACCCCTTTGCCTATAGCAGGGAACTACTCACACATGGATGGGGGAATCATGGATGGTTGATGGAGAGGCGTTGGCGGTGACGATGGCGGCGATCTCCACTCCGGCAGGGTGTCGGAACAACGATCCTGGACCCCGAATTTTGGTTTTGAGGTGGCAGTGGAGCTCCGTATGGTTTCTAGAAAAAGTGGTCGGCGGTTGTTCTTTTTAGGTCAGATGGAGTCTATATGCCGAAGGGGGGCCAGAGGTGGCGCACCAGGGACAGCGGCGACCCCTGGCCGCGGCCTAGGTCCCACCCGTGGCTGGGGACCGCCCTTTTCCTAAGGTGGCCCCGCCACGAGCCCTCCTGGCTCTGTGGCTTATTTCCTTCAAAAACATTTTTTCTGATTTTTCAGGAATTTTCTGCGAACTTTTTATTCCTGCACAAAAAACAAGACACCAAATGCAATTCTGCTAGAAACTGCGTCAGTACGGGTTAGTTCCAATCAAATGATGCAAATTAGATACAAACAATAGCAAAAGTGTTTAGAAAAGTAGATACGTTTGCGACGTATCAACTCCCCCAAGCTTAGCTTATTGTTTGTCCTCAAGCAATTCAGTTGACAAACTGAACGCGATAAAAGAAAACTTTGACAAACACATTTGCTTCATTTTATAAGCAGAAGTTTATGCCAAGATCAATGGTTTAACAAGCACATGAAAGAAGCTCTGAAAATAATAAAGCTTAAGCAATTATGAAGACTCATAAGAGGAACACAACGTACTAACGAGCAAAAATTGGAAGATGTAACCATTAGCACCGATGCAATGCAAATAATAAAGTGTGGTGTAGTGATATCTCGCTTGCCCGCTTAGTATNTCCTCGCCTTGTAGTTGTTCTCCACATGGCCCAAGTTTGTTGGCGTGATTGCATCGTCTGCGGGAAGCTCGTAGGGCTTGGCGACTTTCTCCCAGATGGCGTAGCTTTGCGCCATGATGTATGCCTTCATCTTCGCCTTCCAGAACTGAAAGTCAACACCATCGAAAACACAGGGTTTGGTAGAATACCTATCCATGTCTAGCAATTCTAATCAACCGGTTAAGATGAATTAGAAGACCTTGCTCTGATACCAATTGAGGGATCGAGATAGGCAATCAGAGGGGGGGTGAATGATTGCGCGGAAGCAAATTACAACTTTTTCAAACTTTCAAAACCTGAAACCCTAATCTGTTCGTGATGGTAAAATAGATGTATCTCAAGATCTACTGAACCAAAAAAAACGTTTGAGTACTCAAAATAAAGGTATGGAAAATATCTAACCAACGCAACAAGAATCAGCTCGATCGGATTTACGAATCAAAAGATATGATCAAAACAGTAACAGCTGACAGAAAACCACGAAAATCAATCTAAACCTAATTTCGAGAATTAGCAAGAAAGATAGATTAATCGCACCACAAACTTCACTTGATCTCGTAAAGAACCTGCAGCAAAATATTAGAGAGATCTAATATGAAGATTTCACCAAGATCAGAGAAGCTTAAAGATGACACCGCCAAAGATCACTTTATTGCCACGATGTCGATCGGTTACAGAAGATGCGTGCCGGCATCAAGAACTCTCAAAATAAATCTAGATCTAAATCTGAGTTACTCTCCTGAGACGTACGTGTCAAAACTAAGGCTATACCCCTCTATTTAAAGAGCTAGGCAAACCCTAAAAAGAGTCCAAAACGCAGTCGGTTCAGAAAATGATTTTTCCGCCGCGCGCCGCGCAGCATACCGATTCGCTGAACCGCAGACCATGTCTGTCCTTCGGCGCGCCGCGCGCTGGACCTGCTTCTGCTTGCGCGCGCGCGCGACCAGACAATGTCTGACCTGGAGCGTTCCTTGACTCCTCTTGAGCTGCACCTCTTTATACGTAGCATGCCCAAACTCCATGCACTTCCCAGCACTCCCGCACATGCACATCGCTGCTGCCATGCATGCATGCATGATACGATCAATCAAAGAGTATTAATTAGCTGCTCCACATGCATAAGACAAACGCATGCATGTACTAATCAAATCAAATGCTCTGCTTAGCATTAATTTGATGACTGTCCACCACCGTTTTTCATCTGCATATTTTTTCCTCACGACGCCTCGCTCCTCGTGACGTCTTTAGAACCTCGACCAACAATACCGTACATCTCCGGTATAAACCATATACGACAAACCGGTATCCTCCCGGATCATCGTAGCATTCACTTTCATTATTCCTTCGCACGAACGCCCTGCATGACTTTGATCCCTCGACCTCAGCTTCTCCCAAACTTTGTCCCTCGATCCCGTCATCGACCACGTTCCTTAAGCTCGGGCAACACCTGAAAGCAAACAAAACAAATAACCAGTACGAGCACAAGTCCACGACTTGACTCAGGGTAAGTTTCACACAACTCACACCACACAAGTATCCATATCACCCAAAGTATCCAAATCAATGTTCTACTTATCACTTGCCAATGTTGCACATCACACATGATTTCACATTCTCGCACCTCTACTTCGACAACGGCATCGACCTGCACCGGCCCGCTCCTCGACAGCCGGCTATCGCGACCGACTCGCCGGCGCCGACTCCGCACCGGCCGGCTCCTTTAGGCCGACTATCGCGGCTGACTCGCCAGCGCCGACTCCGCTCCGACCGGCTCGTCTTCACCGACCGCGCAGCAAGGCCGGACGCGCCGTCCAAGGGACGCCTCGACGCGTCGTAGCCGGCTTCCCTCGCCTGCAGGGTCTCCATCGCCGGTTCGTCTTCGCCGTCATCGACCGGGACTTCACCGACAACTTCGCCATCGACTCCGATCTGCGCGTCGTCGTCGCCGCCATGGCGCGTACCGCACCGCGTCGGTCTGATCAACGCCAAGCACGTCCCCGATCGCGCGCCTACCACCGATCGAGCTACGGGCTGCAGCCGCGTCGCCCCTTCGGGCCGCGCCGCCGCCTCCTTTAGTCCATGTTGCCGGCTGCCAACACGCCTTCCCAGGCGTGTACGGCATGAAGAAGCCGCTTGCCCTAGTGGTAGTGCTTCAAACATGAGTCGTTGACCATGCATGAGCGATCAGAACGGAAACACCCGCTGGTGAAGGGCACCGAGGTACTAAAAGCAGCACACTGATATGCTTCCCACGGCGTGAAGAAGCCGCTTGCCCTAGTGGTAGTGCTTCAAACATGAGTCGTTGACCAGCGTAATCTCGACCTCGATGGCCCCATTGAAAACATCATTGTAGCCGGCCAATAGCACCCATTAGGGAAAAAGGTAATCTGGAATGTGTTGACTTGAATCATGGGCAACATATATGAGAATTGTAGGAAGCATGCGGCAATGTTTAAAATTTAATACAATTAACAATTTAATTGACAAATGCAAAAAGGTAGAAGCATGGTTTTATTTAGAAACACTTCGTACATGCTTTGGAAGCATCAATTCATGTTATCTCAACACAACTTGGACCACGTGGAAGCTTCAAAGCCAGAAGCATATATAATTAGTAACATGAGGACAATATTTACACTACAACAGTACTGAAAATGAAAAAAAACATGGATATATGCTGCAACTATCTGAACCAAAGAAAAACATTTAATGTACATATGAAGCATGGAATTTCAAAGCATCAAAGGCCAGGGCCAGTACGTACATATGAATCACAGACCGGAAAAAAAAAACATAAAATGTACATTGCAGCTATCTCAACTATAAATCATCTATGTTAGAACTTAGAAGCGTAGAATTCCATATACTCCCTCCGATCCATAAAAAATATCGTTTATTTTATACTAAGTTAGTACAAACTTTGTACTAAGTGGGCGACACTTTTTATGCATCGGAGGGAGTAACTTTTTTCACATGCAGTTCATAGCAAGAGATTAGTGCTATCTCAACACAAAATATATGTACTGGAAGTATAGCAATTTCATATACACTCTCAGGAGAGTGACTGCAAAAAAAACTACCATAATTGGGGTAATGTTATCAACCATGTAGAAAAAATCTACCACAAATCACATGAAATGGTAGGTATTTGACACCTTAGCCCCAATTCTGATAGTTTTTTTGCAATTCACTCCTCTCAGGAAGAAACACCTGCATGCTTTGGAAGCATGAATTTTATGCTATCTCAATGTAGCTAGTATCATGAACAAGCTCTGAACTAGTAGCACAGGAACAATATTTAAACTACAATGGTACTGAAAATGACAATAACAAAATTCAAGGATGAAGCATGATATATGCAGCAAACTATCTATAACAAAGTAAAACATATAGCATATATAAGACACACCGATATTTCAAATAAAGAAATTAGTTCAACATAAATCATTTATATTGGAAACATTGAAATTTGAAATTGGAAGCAAAAATATTTCTAAGCAACGATTAGTTCTATCTCAATATAACCGATATGTAGTGGAAGCACAGATATTTCGAAGCGCATAACTAGTGGTATCTCGGTACAAATCATCGGTGCTGGAAACATGTAAATTTCACCATGAATCATGTAGTTATTGAACCGATCGAGACGGTGACCGTGAGCGGTGGAAGCAGCCTATGGCCTGCATGCTCGAGTTGATCCTTGACGGCCCGATTGAGACGCCTCTGACATGTACTGCGTCGGCGGGGGATGATGCCCCGGCGATGCCACCACGCGCCAGAGCGTCATGCGTGTGTGTCGGTGCTGGAGTCAAAAAGGTGGAGGCGGACGTGTCGGGGAGATTGAAAGTGCATGGTTGCCCCCATGCATGATTTTGGTAATTAATGACAATCTCTATGGACTAATATTTGCATTAAGCTATATTTGTAGGTTGTCCATTTGTTTGCTTGTTCTCCATTTGTTGGAGTCAAGGTTAAGGGAAGAAGAAAAGCGTGTGTTGATCAAGGCTTTGTGCGGGTTGATCACTCAAGGCCAAGTGAAGATATGCCGAAGAGAGCGTCTCCCATCTTGGTGTATGGGGGAGCATCAAGTGAATCTTCACCAAAGCGCAATCGAGGAAGGTGGTGCGTCTTGAGGAGTTGAAGATCGTCTTCATCGACCTCAAGTGGATTAATGCGCAAGGCAAAGGTATGATCTTGATAGGGTTTCTATTTTATGGTCTCATTTTGTTTAGTGAGAGACCGGTTTATAGGATAGATAACCGTACTATCAAGAGGGGCTCTCGACCGAATATCGTGATCGTATCGCCGTAGAGAGCACAAACCTTTGCATCCATGCAATCATCTTTATTGGTTCTTATTTGTCTCTTATCGTGGTGTGGTCTTGGTGCTTGTCGTGCTTGTCATGACAAAGCCAAGTTCACCGAAAACGGTTTTCATATGCGTCCCCTATTGCGTTTTCGGTATTGGAGATTTTGCCGGTTCATCCGTGCGGAAGATTTCTCTCTTCCATTTCTTTGCAAAATCTCCATTGCTTGTTTGCCATTTTCAAAGGTAGCATTTGTCGTCCTCTTTCCAACAAAATTGGTTTTACTTCTTTCGGACGTCAATTGCAAAAGTTATAGAATTTCCGGTTTGCGAAAATGAGTTTTTTAACTTTCCCCATTTGGTTTTATTATATTTTCTTGGACTATGATGTTTCTATGCATGATCTTGTTGTGCCCGTTGTGACGATTCCAACGAGTCCAAGATTATCGAAAACGGAGTTCGTGGGTGAAAGTTATTGCATTTCCGATTTGCAAATGGGAGCTTTTACCTTTCCCCATTTATTTTTATAATATATTCTTGGACTATGATGTTTCTCTGCATATTCTTGTTGTGCTTGTTGTGACGAGTCCAACGAGTCCAAGTTTATCGAAAACGGAGTTCGTATGCAAAAGTTATTGCGGTTTTATCTCGGAATTTTTATTAGACAGAAAATCTTTCAGAAAAAGAAAAAAAAGAGGGGCTGCCGGCCTGGCCGGGCCGAGGCCGGCCCAAGGCCAGACCATTCGGGTGGTGTCCCGGCCCGAGGCCGGGGGCAGGCCGGCCCATTCGGCCACCTGCCCGGCCCAGCCGCTTTCCCGGCCGGCCCGTGGCCGGGAGCAGGCCGGCGTGCCTGCGCTGGCCGTTTCCTTCGATCGGTTCGGTCCTGGTCTGGCCGGCTGCAGGCCGGCCCCAGGCCGGGTCGCCTGGGCAGTTTTTCTTCCTTCTTTTGTCCCACGTTTTCTCCTCCAACGGTTTCTTTTCAAGGAGGAACTTGGTAATAAATCTTCGTCTCCGCGTGCCTCGGTTATCTCTATACCCGAGCTTTTACTTATGCAAATTTACATTGTGATAGTCATCGTTCTTGAAGTCTATATCTTGCTATCACCTTGTTGCTTGCCTTGTTTAGCATAAGTTGTTGGTGCACTTTAGGAAAATCTAAAATTTTAGGTTGTTGGCTTGTTAATTTAAACACCTAGTTTTATTCCGCAATTATCAAGCCACTAAATAGAAAAAGTTTTAATCGCCTATTCACCCCCCCCCCCCCCCCTCTAGGCGACATCTCGGGTATAGTTGTTCTTTCAGAGATCAGATCAACGCACACATGGAGGCAGTGGGGAGAGCAGAGTGGCGAGTAGGTCGCGAGGTTCGCGCAGCGCGAGGACGAGCGAGTCGTAGGTGGTGGCGCAGAGGAATCCGATGGGAGGGTAGCGGGGGCGGCGCAAAGCTACGATGGTGGGATGGTCACTAGGGCGGCGCCCAAGTCATGATGGTGACGCAGAGCGACGATAATCGAATGGTTGTGAGGGCTGCGTGATTCGACGAGCATGTCGAGGGGCCAGGGTGGAGTGGTGACGACATGATGGTCGTTGAGTGGCACGATTTGATTGAGTTGTGGGAGGAAATGTCGAGAGGTGAATTGGAAGGCATCAGCGTCAATTTCGGGATTTTGTAATTCCACATACATGTGTGGTTAGCGATGGAAAAAAACGTCGTTCGATGGAGATGAAATTGAAGGTGATGGAGAGGTCCGTTGGTTTGTTTCCCATCGGACTCAGATACATACTACTCTCTCCTTATCAAAATATAACAAAATATAAAATGTTTTAGCTATTTATATACGGACTACATACAGAGCAAAATGAGTAAATCTAGACACTAAATACGTGTATATACATCTGTATGTAGTCCATATGAGAATGAATAGCATTTACTTTGGGAAATACCGGCGTACCTCCGGGGGATCGATCGTCCGCCTTGCTGGCTTTACGCCCGCGAGCTACGTGGCCCAAGTGCATCCACAGAGAAAAATGACGCAGCCTTATCTGTTCCGTACTACGTCTTCCTCACAGCACCGCACCATCACCACCCGCGCAAATATGCCGATTCAGAATCCACCGTCTCACCCGGATCCCCTGCACCGGCGGCGGCCTCCCTGGACCTCCTCTCATTACTGTCGGATCCCCATCTCCAGCGCCGACCCTCTACATCTCATGTTGTGTGCTCCGCCCCTCGCCTCGATAGCACCTCCACCACTGTCGAGGACGACGCTGCTCCGGCGAACGGCTCAGCTCCGACGAACGGAAGGAGCACTGCGAGTGGCGGTCGGGTGCTGCGACGACATGTCGGTGTCACTAAGACGCTGCCGATTCAAAATCTAGGCTACAATCGATGTAGGATTCCGGCGAGGTCCTCGGTGAGGTCCCCCGTGCTCCAAAAGGCGGACGGCGGCGGTCCCAAAGCGCGCCACCGGCGCCGATCCTCGCCGAGATGCTACCAGCGGCCGGCGGTGGTGCTACAAGCGGCATCCGAGTTTGCTACGTGCGACCAGCGGCGGTGCTACAAATGGCGTTGGGTTTTGCTACGTTCGGCCAACGACGGTGCTACATGCGGCATCGGGGTTTGCTACATGCAGTTAGCGGAGATGCTACGAGATCCCCGGTGGCGCTACATGCGGTGTCGGATTTTGCTACTATGCTACAGTAGCATGAATTTTTTGCTCCAAAAGTTTTGTTGTTTTGCTATAATAGTATGAAGATTTTGCTACGAGGTCTCTTTGGCGAAGTCAGTTTTGCTACAATAGCATAACTTATTTTTGCTACAATAGCATAATTTTTTTGCTACCACGTATCTGACGAGGTCCCCGGCGAGCCCAGCCTTTTTCTTTATATTTTGTGGGTGAACCGTTTTTTTTGCTACAATGCAGCAGCAGCGGGACGCTGCATAGAAAAAACAGAATTTGACTATTTTTGGGACACGTATCGCACTGGGGATCCGGGGGAATTATCCACCGGGGACACCTAGCACTCCCCATTTACTTTGCCCTCTGTTTCACAGATATGCAACCTAAAAGCATCGATAAAAAGAGTTATACTGACACATTATCTTCCGCATGAGTCGCTGGATGAATATAATTTCATCTAAACGAAACTCCTGCAATCCTGAATAGTGATAGGTAACCTCCGGCAGTATCAGAAGCTCATGGCTAGCTAGGGTTAAAGATATATAAACCACTTCAGACAAGTTTTCCGATAACGAGTCAAAGATATATAAACCACGTCAATGAGATATTTTAACAAGAAGTTTGAACAATATAAAGAACTGGATAGTAATAAATAAGGCGCTGAAAAGACAATACCAGTATAGTAATAAAAGCAGTGCTAGTACATTGCATCGCGCAATATATTATTACAGCGTCTCTAATAACATCGCTCTAATTTTTGCTTTCAGCTCATCTGGAACCTCAGTTCCTGCATGAGAAGATTGAGCAGCTTCGCTAGGGGGCTGCTCTGATCCATACTTGTGCTCTCGCGTGCTTTGGGAGGCTTCAGCCCGGCCACGAGTTTGCTCAATGGGATCTCGGTCGTCCTTGTGTTTCCTTTTGGAACCAGAGCCATGGTTCCTCCGGTGCCTATGCGAACTCCGATGCTCGTCGTCTTCAGCATAGTCATGATGATGCCTATGCCGATGCCTTGACTTGGAACTGCGTCTCTCATCTTCTGAAGAACTATACTCCCTATCCTTGGAGTGTTGCCTGTGCTTATGTTTGTGTACATCCTTACTGTGCCCTCTTGAATGCTCTGAACGATGCCTCTTCCTCGAGTGTTTATAGCTTTCCTCCAAATCATCTCCGCCCTCATCGGGATCTGGGTGATGCTTTCTATACTTACGTCCCCTGTTCTGTTCATCATCAGAGTCCTTGTCCAGCTTCGTCATATTTGAACCTTCACGCTCAAAAGGCACAGAGCTACCTTCCCGTTCGGTAGCCAAAGGTTCTGTATCAGGTCCAGGGAGATTCAAATCAGCAGGAGAGGCCTTTGCAGATTCATTCATTGGATCACTTGTCACCAGATCGCTCTTGTTGCCTCCACCCTTAATAATTGCAGTAAACATCCTTGCACGCCGAAGCCTCTCAGCTTTCAGCTTCTGCTCATTCGTCATGGAAGCTTCAGAAGAATCTGCCTCTTTAGAGGCGGCAACAGCAACAGCTTTTGCAATCGTATTTGCAATCCAATCATCATCAATGATCCCAATACCTTCCTTATTTAGCTGACCACTACTTGTGAGTGAAGCGCCAGCCTCACTATTTGAGGCAGGCTTGGCCGCTGCACCTGGGTCCTGTATAGGGTAAATGTCACGCGTGTCTTTTAGCATTTTAGATTGAGGATTGGCAGGGCCTAGTCCACGAGTAGCCGCCATAACGATAGCAGCAGCTTCATCTGCAGTAACCTTCCGAGGAGGTTCCTTCTTGACCCCATCAATGACCAACTGGAACTTCCCCTTCCCTTGTTTGTCATAAAGCTGTTTCTCTGATGGTTCTGCAGAGCTTCTATCAGAAGCACTTGAGTCCTTGTTAGAACTTCCCCGCCCTTTGCTTTTAGCTGCTTCCTTCTCATGGCCACTGTCTCGACAGTCTGAAGAACTCCTGTGTTTGCGCTCTGAAGAATTCCTCTCTTTGCGCTCCAAAGAACATCTTCGGTCTTTGCGCTCCAAAGAACTTCTGTCTTTGCGCTCCAAAGAACTGTCTTTGCGCTCGGAGGAACTTCTTCTGTCTTTGCGCTCGGAGGAACCACCACGGGACTTGGACTGCAAAGAAAATCAGGGAACACGTAAAGTGCAGTTAGATCTTGTAGTAGTGACAGGGCCATGATATCCTCAAAGATAGTATTGTATCATAGAAATTTAGAAACAGTTCCAGCATTAAACTCTCCAAATTGACAAGAAAACCTTCCATAAATAATGCATATATGCAAATGCCAGAAACATATACTGATGTAATACAGTTAAACCAGATACTTCAGGACTCGGTTGGAAATATCAACAATAGTACAGGAAACAGACAGTGCGTCGGGGATTGATACTGTCACATAAGAACTTAGCTGAAGCTCAGAGAACAAGCATAAGACATAACGTGCACTTGAGAACTTTTTGTTGGCATGAACGGGTCGTAAACATAGACGATGAGTATTCATTAAAGCCCGCTGGTGTACTTTTGAAAGAGACACTGTATAACAGCATGCAAACAAGAAATAATCAAACCAAACTTATAGTTTACAAAATATGTATGATAAAATAAAGCGCATCAAGATTTTTACAAACTTCCCAAAATACCAAGAAAACCTTGACACGGGTCAATTCCTATACACAATTAAAAAAATATTGTGTATTGAATGGAATTTCATCAAAAAGAGAAGGGAAGGTAAGTTGTGCATCAGGGATTGATATACTGTCCACATGAACTTACCTGAAGTTCAGAGATCAAGTGTAAGACATCATGTGCACTTAAGAACTAAGATGTTTTTTGGCATAAGCGGCTCGTAAACATATACGATGAATATTCATTAAAACCCGCTGGTGCGTACATTTGAAAGAAACAATGTAAAACAGCATGCATAAAAGAAACAATCAAACCAAACTTACAGTTTACAAAATATCTATATAAAATAAAGGGCATCAAGATTTTTACAAACTTTGCAAAATAACAAGAAAACCTTGACCTGAGTAAATCCTATACACAATTAAAAAAATATTGTGTATTGACTGGAATTTCATCAAAAAGACAAGGGAAGGTAAAGTTGTGCATCAGGGATTGATATGCTGTCAACATGAACTTACCTGAAGTTCAGAGATCAAGTGTAAGACATCATGTGCACTTAAGAAAGAAAACAAAAGGCAATTTTGGCATGAAAGGTAATCGGAGGTCCAAGCACGGCTACATAATTATCGCTCTAGAAGACTTCCAAACTTTATCTCAGGGAATGAATGACAAAACCAGTTGCCGGACAAAAAGAAGTGACACAGAAAAATAAAGGAAACAAACAGCATATACTATTAAGTCCATGACCAGAGCAATCAGAATTTAAGTGAACGACTGGAGATATTAGGCCAAAGCTTATATTTCCGTCATTACAACATTGGTAGATGCTTCAACTGTAAGTGAACATGTCCATTAGTTTACAGCTCACTATGTTTTAAATGAACATGAATGATGAAACAATCCATTAATACAGAAATGGAAGGTGTGAATACCTGACAAATGTTTAGTCAAATAGAAGTCCCAAGGGGTAAGGGAAGGAGTACAAAACGCAACTTAGACCAATTAAACTATTTCACAAATGTCTAAAAATGTTTCGAGTTCTATCAAACATGTCAGGAAGTGTGATTCACAATACCTCTTGGGTTTCTTGTAGAGTCTTGAGATAGTACGAGTGATATGGATTATTGGGCAGCAGAAATGGAAACCTCCCTGTCATCCTGTCTTGCTCAATGAGCTTTTCTTCAAACTCCTTCCCATTCCTGAGAATAAACTCGACTATTTTCTCCATTGTGCCCTTCAAAAAGGATGGTGGTTCCAGGATCACTTCTTTTGTGTCAGACGCATCTAATTTAGAGGTCTCAGACTTGGTAGAAGTGGTTAACGCCCCCATGGCACCTTTAACCTTTTCCCGGTGAGCAGCAACAATGCTGTTTCCGGTAATTGTTGGGTTCTTCTTAGTGAAAATAGGTTTATCCTTAACTACAGTGGCAGCTTCTTCTGTTACTGTTTGGTCTCTTTTCACCTCCTTGTCATGTATAAGGCCTTGCTCATGCAAAACGACATCATTTCCAGGAACAATGCTTTTTGAAGTAGCTGGAAGCACGTCTTCATCCTCATCTCCAGACTCATATACGGCTCCAAGCAATGATAAAGCTTCGCTTGATGAGGCAGTATGCTTACTCTCGCTCATATCAGTTTTGTTGCCTCTATTGGTGTCAGCGGATGCGCCGTCTTTTAATAGGTGAGGATGATCAACAATATACCGGAAGTAGCTGTGTAGATGATGGTCAGGCATCAAGAATCCAAATGTTGGATTACTTCCCTGCTTCACCCTTAACACAATCTCTGATTGTCCCCCATGCTCACTGACAAATAAAGCCGTTCTTGCGATTATCTGATGCACCTTCTCAGAGGGAGGCTGCAAAAAATAAAAATTACGGAAAGAAGATTGTCTCAGTAATGGTTAGGGAGCATAAAAGTACACCTTACGATTTGAACACAACTAAACAAACATATAGCTGGTACAGCATAAAAGTTGAGAATAGCTATCCCGTTGCAGTTCTCTTCTTCTGTTATATAAGTACCATTTAATCATTCTAATCCCACCTGCCTATTGCTTACGTCAAGATAGATCGTAAGGAAACAATGTGCATCACTAGTAGGAACTTCATCTCTGCTCCAACCATCTGAAATAGACATTTAATCCTTAGAAGAACATATGCACCTTGGACAATTATTGCTGGATCAACTGGAGAAGATTAATAAAAATGTATGAAGTGGAAAAATAATCTGACAGAATAAGTAAAGTTGAGAGCAGACAGCTAGACTTTGCATACTCACCAGCTTATTCAACAGGCTTTCTGGCACAGGAAAAGATGGGCGGTAATATGAGACTGAATCATTTGGATCATCTGAACCAGCAGGTCCACCATATGAGAAGGAGACAGCATTATAATCAGCCTGCCCAGTATATGTCCCATTTCCTGCATACAGAAAAGATACCGGTCTGAGTATTATTATACATTAATCAAGACATGGAAACCAAGATTGAGTGGAGAGAAAAAATGCAGAACCGAAGATACATCTCAGGAGAAATCGAAGAAAGTCCCTTACTTGAACAGAATAAAGATGCTCATCAAATAAATCAAGCATCCTTCCTGCAAACTTACAGGACATATGATGGGAAATACAATATGCGTTCACTAGCACCACTAGCTTTGCCACATTTGTCAGTCTCATTAGGTAGAACTGCAAACTTTATACTTACTCGTGTTCCTAATTTACGTGGTAGACGGCACAGGTGCACGGCTACTACAGAAACCTAACAAGATTCAACATTAACTTTGCTATAGCCAAACAATAGCAAGAGATCAGCGAGTTATCTACAGTTCTTAGCATTTCACAGATATTTCTGCGCATAGATTTAACTCCAATCAGACGGTCTAACTTCAGCTCATGCAGACCAACTCTCCGTCACACCCTTACACAGATTGCTAGTGCACATATTTGGTCTCTAGCTTCTACAAGGTAAGATGGTTCTAAACGTGTGATTTCCACAAAACCGCTCCTACAAGGCTAAAACACTTCAGACTTAAGCTAACAGCATCCAACTTACATTAAAATGGTAAAAAAAAACTGATGGTTACTCATTAGTCATTAGTGTCATATATACAATAAGGACTGAGAGTAGAGGCAGCTCGTAGGTTAAGAGATTTATATACCTGAAGAGGGATCATCGCCGGCGCCGTCACCGTCTTCGTTGGCGGCGTGGAGGTCGAGGAAGCGCTCGCGGTCAAGCTCGGCCTCGGACACGCCGTCGGGAGAGGGCGCGGAGAGGAGGGCCACAGAGTAGGTGCGGTTTGGACGAGGAGGGACGCGGTCAAGGAGGTGCCGGACGTCGTGGCGGTCAAGGAGGAGATCCGTCGCGCCGGCGGCGGACCAGGGGACGAGGGAACCGCCAGAGTTGACGACCTCCGCTGCCGCGTCGTCGTCGAAGAGCAAGGCGTGTCGTCCCACAATCTCCAGATCCATGGGCGAGGCTTACTGCTGCTTCTGCCTTCGCCTCCAGCTAGGCGGCGCTGCCGTATTTGGGAGAGGAGAGCTCGTCTGCTAGGGTTTCGATGGGAGGACGTACAAGCGAAAAAGGTTCACTTTTACCTCTTTTTCTTGGCAGAGTTTTACCTTGTTGTTTGCTAATAAGGATGGCAATGGTAGGGTATGGGCAGACTAGAGCAATATCATACCCATATCCATATAGTATATGGGTATAAAATTGTACCTATACCCTTCCTCGCGGGATGAAAGTATACCATACCCATACCCGACGGGTACCCGTACCCATTAGGTACCCGTTGGGTAGATCAAATAGTACACAAATTATTCAAGTTTTACATTCGTTGATAGCACATTTGACAAAAAAAAATCAATCATCTCAACTCAGTAATAGTTAGATAAATACATGACAATTATCTAACTTTGGAAATCACAATCCCATGGTCATATCTAGTAAGTCAACCGAGTAGGGTCCATATGTCAGTATAAACGGGTAGGGTGTGAGTATACCCATGGGTACAGGGTTGTACCCATGCCCTACCCACGACTTGGCGGGTAGGGTATGAATACTAACCATGGGTATAAAAATGTGCTCATACCCTCCCCATACGGGTACGGTACCCGCGGGTACCCATACCCATGGGTAAAATTGTCATCCTTATTTGCTAAAGAAGACCTTGTTGTGAATTGCTCCTCGTGGCCTTTATAAACCCAATAATGATCCCGAAAATGATGGCAGCCCGGCCCAGTTCAGACTTCGGACTTCAAACAAGCGGCTTGCGAGTCACCTCAGTGAGTGGGCCATGTCTTCTATCTCTATCTTTTCATTTTCACTACTTTTCCTTTGAGAAGCTCATTTCCACCGGTTAGCCATACTCGATTTCCCGTCTAGGGTTTATCTTTCTCTCACCGGGGCGACCTTGGTGGTGGGTATAGTTTTTTCTTCCCTGCATCGGGTGAGGGAGACACTGGTGCGTTTGGGCTGACCAAGTGGTAGGTGTGTCCTACTTCCCGCCCTCGGATGCATCCAGTAGTTTTTTTTCTTATCGAGTCTCATGTTTTATTCCACCAAAAATCATGAGGAAATGATCTAGGTTTTTTGGTAATGTCCACTCGAACGTCTAGTTCAGGCGAAAAGCAATGGAGGAAGAGTTGGCAAAGTAGTCATAGTTGGTTCTTCGTCACCATGTGATCAGTGTGGGGTCTTGCGCAAGACGTCAAGTTTAAATCTATTAAGAGTAACTTGTACGTTCTTAAGTTATATTGCCTTGGCGATTGGGGAAAATTCATGGGAGGAGGGTTGTGGAACTTTCTAGTGTGCATTGAACCTTATGATGGCTTCTCTAAGCCGAGCTCGATCAAGATGGATACGATTCATGTGTGGGTACGGATACATGAACTTCATGAGGCGTATAGATGTCTAGTTGAAAATCTAGCTAGACGCGTTGGGAAGTATGAGGCGGTTGAAGCCGATTACATGGACTTATCTGGGAGCTTATGTAGGGTTCGTGTGAAGATCGACATCCGGGGAGGCTCTAAACCGAGTTGTCTCGATCTCGCGAGGAGGAAACAAGGACATATTTATTGGATATATATTGGTATGAAGTGTGCAACCTCCTGGGTCATGTGTACAAAGAGCATGGCGATGGAGCCATGCTACGAAAGACCGAAAGTATGGGCAATGGTTGTTGGCTGGTCGTGGTTAGGGCGTGCTGGTCTAGGAAGAGGAGTTGGTCATGTTGGGCATGGAAGAGGACAAAACTGATATGCTTATACAAATGAGGAATATGTGGTGAAGGTTCAGAAGGGACTGGTAAGGAGTTAGCTTTGTCTGAAGATCCCAAAAAATGATGTCATCATGGATGAGGGAGAGAAGAATAATACGTGATCTTCCACACCAAATCCAAAATTCAAGAGGCTCATTTGACCTTCAGTGGGTCAATTAGTGAACTATTTTGATCATCCCATGTTGTTGAACTGCCCCTGTGATATCCCACGAGTATAGGGGATCGCAGTAGTCTTCGCGGGTAGTGTAGCCCAATTTATTGATTTGACACAAGGGGAGCCAAAGAATTGTTAAAGGTCTTCGCAGCTGAGTTGTCAATTGAGCCACACCTGGAGAAGCATAAGTAACACAAGAGGGGTGAAAGTAGCAGTGATTTGAGAACAATAGTAACAGTAACACGAAAGCAATGATGATGGAAAATGGACCGGGGTTCATAGTTTCACTAGAGGTAATTCTCTTAAGCAAATAATCATGCATTGGGTGAACAAATTACAGTTGGACAATTGACAAAATTGCACTAATTAATTATGACAAAGCATTCAAGTCTATGAATCATACGTAGGCATGTATTCCATATATAGTTGTATATACTCACCATGAGAATTCGCACAACATCTTTTGTCCTGCCATCCGGTTTCTGCCGGGCCAATAAAGGAACGTATGACAATTAAGGTGCTCATTTTAATAGAGCACCGGAGCAAAGCATTAACATTCAGTGAACACATGTAATCCTCAAGTTACTAACCATCCCCATTGATGTCCATTTTTATGTCACTCGCGGTCGCCGGTTCCGGACTAGTAACAGGTGCATACAACTTGTAGGTACGATCTAAGAAACAATTATATTCATGCAAACATAAGGAGCCCAAATCTAAGATCATGTCACTCGTGCACTAGTGGCAAGCATTAAGCATAACAATATTGCAGCAACAACAATTTATAAAAATAAATAATATGATCATAACGTGAAAATCCATCGGATCCAAACAAACACAACATATATTACATCGGATTGATCTCGATCATGTAGGGCAGCTCACAAGAACATGGTATTGAACAACAAGGGGGGAGAGTACCATCTAGCTACTGCTACAAACCTGTAGTCCACGGGGGAACTACTCACAACTCATCCCGGAGGCAGCGATGGCGGTGAAGATGGCTCCGGGGGCCAATCCCCGTCCCGGTAGGGTGCTGGAACAGGATCAATCTGCCCCCCCTGAAACTTGTCGGCGATGGCGGCGGAGCTCTGTATCGTATTTGGGAAAATCCTTCGGGGCTTAGGGTTTTTTCGTCGGGGATGATTTTATAGGCATCGGAGGCGGCCGAGGGGTGCCCCACAGGGCAGGGGCGGGTCCTCGCCGTGGGTCCAAGGGGGGTCGCGGCCAGGGGTCGCCCCTGGCCTGTGTGGGTCCCCTGGAGCTGTCCTTCGGGCTCCGGTCTTTATTTGTTCAATAAAAAAATCCCCGTAAATTTTCGTCCAATTCCGAGAATATTTCCAGAAGTAACTTTTTGCAACAAAAACAACACAAAAATAGGGAACTGGCACTGGGCATCTTGTCAATAGGTTAGTCCAATAAAATGCCTCAAAATGATATGACATGATAGTGGAAACATGTGACAATGGCACAAAACAAGCACGAATCAAGCAATAGATACGTTTGACACGTATCAGCATCCCCAAGCTTAACTCCTACTCGTCCTCGAGTAGGTAAGTGATAAAAAAGATAATTTTTTATAAGACATGCTACCAACATAATCTTGATCAAGATAGTAATGTACAACACACAACTAAAAATCCGGAGATCAACGACGTTTCTGAGGCGACGTTCCAATACCGTCACGTGTTTCCGTCGCGGATGATTGGAAAGTCGATTTTGCTCTCGACGTTTTGGTTTTTTCACACAAGGGCCGGTTCAGCCCGACGCTTAGCACATTTTACGTTGCATATTTTCGTCCTCGCCCCATTAGGCCTAGTTTGAACCAAGTTTCCGGCGACGAAACTAGTCTTGGCCACGTAGAATGTTATGAATTTTCGTCCACCGACACGTCCTACCCAGTTTGTATTCTTTGACAGGTTACGACCGAGCAGTTGGTGCCTGGGCCCCACCTGTCATCCAAGGTTGTGTCTCACGGCTGTTTCTAATCTTGCAAATAAGCATGCACACAATCTTCCAAATCATCACAATTAACCTCACACCACACTTGTATACATATGGTATTGCACCAACTAGGTTTTTGTGGGATTCCGATGCTCCAGAGCCCCGCTTCGGCGAAACCCGAACCCTGGTGGAAAAGGTCAAACTTCCCATCTGTCCATTCGACCGACATAGAAAGGGGACCAGTGGACACTTTTGCTTGGTTGTGTTAGGGTAGGCCATATATATGAACATGGGAAACCAAAAATATTCACGAGATTCCCACCGATTCGCCCGAAGGGTACGGTGTGTTTCGAGCTCTAATAAGTCGATAAACTTACTAGGGAGGAAGTGATGCCAATGAAGCCGACCACACTCCGGAGTAGGATCTCGGCCCTCTCAACCTCACACCACACTTGTATACATATGGTATTGCACCAACTAGGTTTATTGTGGGATTCCGATGCTCCAGAGCCCCGCTTCGGCGAAACCCGAACCCTGGTGGAAAAGGTCAAACTTCCCGTATGTCCGTTCGACCGACGTAGAAAGGGGGCCAGTGGACACTTTTGCTTGGTTGTGTTAGGGTAGGCCATATATATGAACATGGAAAACCAAAAATCTTCACAAGATTCCCACCGATTCGCCCAAAGGGTGTGTTTCGAGCTCTAATAAGTCGATAAACTTACTAGGGAGGAAGTGATGCCGATGAAGCCGCCCACACTCCGGAGTAGGATCTCGGCCCTCTCAACCTCACACCACACTTGTATACATATGGTATTGCACCAACTAGGTTTTTGTGGGATTCCGATGCTCCAGAGCCCCGCTTCGGCGAAACCCGAACCCTGGTGGAAAAGGTCAAACTTCTCGTTTGTCCATTCGACCGACGTAGAAAGGGGACCAGTGGACAACTTTTGCTTGGTTGTGTTAGGGTAGGCCATATATATGAACATGGGAAACCAACAATCTTCACGAGATTCCCACCGATTTGCCTGAAGGGTGTGTTTTGAGCTCTAATAAGTCGATAAACTTACTAGGGAGGAAGTGATGCCGATGAAGCCGCCCACACTCCGGAGTAGGATCTCGGCCCTCCCAACCTCACACCATGTAACGCCCCAAGATCGGTACTATGCGAACCCACAAAAGAACATATATACAACAACGACTCACCGAGTCAACAACAAAACATACAATACAAAGATCCAAAATAACAACGGAAGCGAGTAGCGTCCGACTACGGACAAGATACAAATTGGACTAAGAGTCCTGAAGATAAACGAAGGCACCATATCCCTACCCAGGCCAAGCCGGAGGGATTCCCAAGCTAACGTCGTCAGACTTCAAACCTGTCGGCTGCATTAGAATAGCAGCCCCGAAGGGGTCAGTACTATAAACAGTACTGGCAAGTAATACTCACAAGATATCAAAGCGGGAATTCCGGGGGAAGAGGGTTAGTGATTGAAGCGGCGGCAAGCAGCACTAACAACTTATAGAGACATGCTACAACTTTCGTCTAATAGA
Organism: Puccinellia tenuiflora; assembly: GCA_012064385.1. Classification (NCBI taxonomy): domain Eukaryota; kingdom Viridiplantae; phylum Streptophyta; class Magnoliopsida; order Poales; family Poaceae; genus Puccinellia; species Puccinellia tenuiflora. Next base: position 573,035 of record QRDG01000394.1, read on the forward strand.
GAGAAGGTAAGAGAGCGCATAAGGAACCAACTATACTACTCACCACATCAAAAACCCGCCCAAGTATTACTCCCTCGATCAATCGCCCGCGAGAAAGCAATCAGGGCAACTCACACGATGGATAAGTTTTATGGGTTATTATTCAAGTAATCTATCTTACTAATCAAATTATAATTAATAGGTGCAAGTTGTCTATGATCTTTTTAGCCAACGCATTTCACCAAGTCGTCGATAACCACGGACACGGCTTTTCAAAAAGATTTCACCCTGCAGTGATGCACCAATGAACCGACACGCATCGAAACACTCGCTTAGAGGTGTACCGGTGGAGCGTTCGACGCAATACTTCCCTTCTCTACAAACAAGTCCAGGAAGCCACCTAGCTAGGTCTGATCCACCTTGAGAGTCCGGTCTAAGCTTCGAGGTGGGCCTAACCATTGCGAGGACGGTGTCGGGAGGAACACTCATACGATTGCCCTCCGTCCACATGCGATAAACGCTCATGCCGCAAGCCCTACCGTAAAGTAACCACGTATCCATCATCATCATACCTTCACATCAACATCGTAATACGTGCGCAAATGGAAACACCCGAACTAAGTTGTGGCTCCTGTACAGGTTTGAGGATCCGGTAATAGATTGCGGGGAGGCCCATAGAACTCTCACATGTGGTTAGTGCGCTCAATCTTGGATCAGCGGAAAAGAACTCGGATCCTAGGCGACACTAGCAGAACAAAACACCACGATTGGCCTTCCGCCGGTGCCTTATCTTTATTATATTATTCCCATCGCAACAGAAATTAAAGATTACCATTTTAGTTGAGCCTAGCTATCATGTTAAGAACAAGACTAGACAAAGAGATAACAGGACTCGAGCAAAGCACCTAAGCATGCACTACGACTCGCAAGGCTAACATGGTAAACAAACAACAGGTTAATAGGATGTGGGGGTGTGGCTATATCATGGCTGCCAGGTAAACATGCAAATAGGATCGAGACACAAGCATCGTAACATAAGGCTAGCAAGGAACAAAAGATAGGTGGAGTAAGAGACAGAAAACAAGCAAAGATAGCAAGGGAGTATTACTTGCCTGCAATCCGGTAGAGGTAGCAGAACCTGTCGTTGCTCACATCAACTCAACATCCTATTCCCGAAGAAGCAACGAACACTGGAAGGCGCAAAAATGCATTTTACTACTACGGCAAAAGAAGCGGCATGTGGATGACATGATGCATGACAAATTAAAGGTGATCCAATTTTATTTCCTAACACATGGCAAATCATTTTAAATGGGATCGGTGCACAATATAGATGCACCGGACAAATCCCATAATTAAATTGATTTAATTCGACTAAATGGATAAAGGTGTGAGGTTAATTAATTATGCATGATTTTATAAGATACGCATATAAGGTATAGGGATAGGGCTTGGGTTCACACATCGGATTCAGGGAAACTTCGGATTCGGAGCGGAAGTAGTCGTTCCGTCCGAAGTTGAAGTAGTCGACATCGTGGAAGTAGTCGTACTCGGGTCGTCGTCGTAGCGGATCTTGTCATTCCGGGCATCGGGGTCGTCGGGGTTCACGGTGGTCGGGGTTCGGACACCGGTCTTCTCGGACACGCACGAAGGCAGCCGACACAAATGGATTCGAAGCGGAGAACTTGGCGGGTTCCGGTGTCGGGGAAGATCTTGTCGTATCCACACGGTCGTCGACCTTGTCGTTGCACACCATCGGTCATCGGGTTCACGGAGTCGTACACGGACACGGAGACCTTGGCGTCAGGAAGCGGCTTCACGTCGGGAAACATCGGGGAACAGAGGTCTTGCGTGGGGACGGGAAAACACGGACACATCGGGAACTCGTCGGGGATGTGCACGGAGACGGGAAACACACCGGGTATCTTGCGGGCATTTCGTCAAACACTTGGCGGGCGCCGGAGATGAGGGCCGAGGACGCACGGCAGCGAGGTCGTCGGACGAAGGAGCAGCGGGGCAAGGTTGAGCTCCTGGCGACGTGGCTCTGGCCGGAGCAGAGGAGAGGAAGGAGGGGGAGGAAGGAGGAGACCGGGGTGGAGCTGGCCGGGACAGGAGGAGGAGAGACGCTCGGGAGGGCTCGGGTTGACGGGGCACGAGGGGAGGCGGCGAGCTGGGGAAGAGGCGCGGCGGTTGGAGGCAAGGCGTGGGAGGGCGGTCGCGGCTGGGAGGAGAGGGAGGTGAGGGGCGGCCATGGCGGGTGGTGGAGGCACGGGGAGGCGAGCACGGCGGCGGCACGGGGAGAGGTGAGGAGGCCGACGGGGAGAGGTGAGGCCGGCCAGGCCGGGAAGGCACGCGGCGCGGGGAGGTGGAGAAGAGGGCGGCTGGGCGCGGGAGCTGGTGGCAAGGTCGAGGAGGACCGGCGCGGGGAGGTGGGAGCAAGGGGACGGGTCGGAGATGGAGGATGCGGGCTTGGGGCGAGGAGGTCGGAGGGAGGAAGGGGACGTGTGGGAGCTAGAGGATGAAGACGTCGGGGAAGGATGCGGAGAGAGGTAAAGAAGAAGAAAAGAAAGAAAGAAAAGGGAAAAAGAAGGAAAAGGGGGAAAAAGAAAAGAATCGAGGGTGGAAGGACCTCTTCGCGAAAAGCAGAAAAGGGAGGAGGGTGGCTGCAAGAGGCAGGGGGTGGGAAAGGAAAAAGCCAGGGGCAGGATTAGGGTTTGGAGGTTAGGTGGGCTTTGGGCCGGTTTGGGCTGATCTCTCTCAATTCTCAAAACATTTTATTTTCTTTTGCAAAAATAATTTGACAATTAATTTTAGAAAACGGAGACGAACGTCTCGATAAAACTTTTCTGACAATTTTTAGCAAAAATAAAATAGGGTTTAATAAAAATAGTTTTCGTTGCCAAAAATATGCGATGCGTATGATGCTAATGCGCGATGATGCAAAAACAAAATCAAACAAAAATCTAATTTGGGTAAGACCCCGGGACATTACACACCACACTTGTATACATATGGTATTGCACCAACTAGGTTTTTGTGGGATTCCGATGTTCCAGAGCCCTGCTTCGGCGAAACCCGAACCCTGGTGGAAAAGGTCAAACTCCCCGTCTGTCCGTTCGACCGATGTAGAAAGGGGACCAATGGACACTTTTGCTTGGTTGTGTTACGGTAGGACATATATATATGAACATGGGAAACCAAAAATCTTCACGATATTCCCACCGATTCGCCCGAAGGGTACGGTGTGTTTCGAGCTCTGATAAGTCGATAAACTTACTAGTTAGGAAGTGATGCCGATGAAGCCGCCCACACTCCGGAGTAGGATCTCGGCCCTATCAACCTCACACCACACTTGTATACATACGGTATTGCACCAACTAGGTTTATGTGTGATTCCGATGCTCCAGAGCCCCGCTTCGGCGAAACCCGAACCATGGTGGAAAAGGTCAAACTTCCCGTCTGTTCGTTCGACCGACGTAGAAAGGGGACCAGTGGACACTTTTGCTTGGTTGTGTTAGGGTAGGCCATATATATGAACATGGGAAACCAAAAATCTTCACGAGATTCCCACCGATTCGCCCGAAGGGTACGGTGTGTTTTGAGCTCTAATAAGTCGATAAACTTACTAGGGAGGAAGTGATGCCGATGAAGCCGCCCACACTCCAGAGTAGGATCTCGGCCCTCTCAACCTCACACCAGACTTGCATACATATGGTATTGCACCAACTAGGTTTTTGTGGGATTCCGATGCTCCAGAGCCCCGCTTCGGCGAAACCCGAACCCAGGTGGAAAAGGTCAAACTTCCCGTCTGTCCGTTCGACCGACATAGAAAGCGGACCAGTAGACACTTTTTCTTGGTTGTGTTAGGGTAGGCCATATATATGAACATGGGAAACCAAAAATCTTCACGAGATTCCCACCGATTCGCCCGAAGGGTACGGTGTGTTTCGAGCTCTAATAAGTCGATAAACTTACTAGGGAGGAAGTGATGCCGATGAAGCCGACCACACTCCGGAGTAGGATCTCGGTCCTCTCAACCTCACACCACACTTGTATACATATGGTATTGCACCAACTAGGTTTTTGTGGGATTCCGATGCTCCAGAGCCCCGCTTCGGCGAAACCTGAACCCTGTTGGAAAAGTTCAAACTTCCCATCTGTCCGTTCGACCGACGTAGAAAGGGGACCAGTGGACATTTTTGCTTGGTTGTGTTAGGGTAGGCCATATGTATGAACATGGGAAACCAAAAATCTTCACAAGATTCCCACCGATTCGCCCGAAGGGTGTGTTTCGACCTCTAATAAGTCGATAAACTTACTAGGGAGGAAGTGATGCCGATGAAGCCGCCCACACTCCGGAGTAGGATCTCGGCCCTCCCAACCTCACACCACACTTGTCTACATATGGTATTGCACCAACTAGGTTTTTGTGGGATTCCGATGCTCCAGAGCCCCGCTTCGGCGAAACCCGAACCCTGGTGGAAAAGGTCAAACTTTCCATCTGTCCGTTCGACCGACGTAGAAAGGGGAACAATGGACATTTTTGCTTGTTTGTGTTAGGGTAGGCCATATATATGAACATGGGAAACCAAAAATCATCACAACATTCCCTCCGATTCGCCCGAACGGTGAGTTTCGAGCTCTAAGTCGATAACACCCCCCCCCCCCTTTTTCGAGCGAAAGAGAGAGAATCATGTGACAAGTAGGGCTATATTTTGGTTCTCCATTTATTCCACATTATTTCCCTTTCCCGATTTGTCAGGTCAACACTTTATAGGTTGATTTGTTGACAAAGTCCATTTTGTAAATATAATTCCATAAATTTTCAATTTGTTAAATCCACCTATCATGCATACGACGACCACCAAACGTTTCCCGCCCACCCACCAAAATTTCGCGCCGGCTCCAAAAATTTCGCGGCAGGATTGCCCGCCTAATTGATTTTGTGCAGGGTAATTTACTTGTCAGCCCTCCCGCACACTACGGTCAAACGTTAGCGTGGAGGGTATTTTTGTAATCGTGCTGAAATCCTCCTTATCCCCTCGGCCCTCGCTGAAAGAATCTACTTTTTCGAAACCAAAGCGTAGCCCCTCCTCTATTCCTCCTCGCCGTCCACCTTGCCTTCCCGGTCTTACACCTCGCCGTATAGCTCGCCTTCAGATCTCCATCATCGCCGTCCAGGTCTGCCACCTCGTCGTCCAGATCTGCCACCTCACCGCCCAGGTCGCCGTCCAAATCTGCCACCTCGCCGCCCAGGTCGCCGTCCAGATCTGCCACCTCGCCGTCATCGTGCTCGCCGTCTAGGTCTGCCACCTCTGTCCACCTCGCCGGTCTGCCACCTCGTCACCAACCTCGCCGTCGTCATGCTCGCCGTCCAGGTCTGCCACCTCTGTCCACCTCGCCGCCCAGGTCGCCGTCCAGATCTGCCACCTCTGTCCACCTCGCCGTCCAGGTCGTCGTCCAGATCTGCCACCTCGCCGTCCAGGTCTGCCACCTCGTCACCAACCTCGAGGTACGCCCAGATCTGCCACCTCGCTGTCATCGTGCTCGTCGTCCAGGTCTGCCACCTCTGTCCGCCTCGCCGGTCTGCCACCTTGTCACCAACCTCGACGTACGTCCAGATCTGTCACCTCGTCTCCAACCTCGCCGCAACTTCGCCATCAAGGTCTGCAATCTCGATGCCACGAGTAAAGATTGAAGGCGAGAAGGAACGCAGTGAGAAAGATGGCCCTAAAGCCGCAGGCAATTATTCTCTCAAAATCATTGTTTTCGGCAGTTCGATGCAGTTACTCTCTACATAGTTTTCCTGTTTAATTGAATGCTTGATGCTTCTTTATTATCCTGCTTATGTTCGATGCAATTAATCTATCTAAATTGTTTGATTGATGCTTCCTAATTAGTCTACCAATGTTTGATGCAGTTTATCTGTCTAAAGTTTGCATGTTAATCGTATGATAGATGCTTATTTATTATTTTTATTATGTTTGATGCAATTAATCTGTCTCCATTGTTTGCCTGCTTAATCGTTTGATTGACGCTTCCTAATTATCCTTCTAATGTTTGATGCAATCAATCTGCCCTTCTTGTTTGCCTGTTTAATTGTATGATTGATGCTTTTTTTATCGTGCTTATGTTTGATGCATTTAATCTTTAGTGACTTTTGCATGTTTGATTGTATGGTTGATGCTTCTTTATTATACTGCTTATTTGTGATGCAATTAATCTATCTACGTTCGTTGCCTGTTTGATTGATGTTTGCTTATTATCGAGCTTTGTGTTCATATGGTTTTAGCAAGTGTTATATTTGTAGCTTACTTTGAGTTGTTTATTCATGTTAGGATCACCACTAAAGCCCATTGAAGAAGAGCGGCTCAAAACTATCATGAGAAACAATGCACGTCTGCAAGAATTGGGTTTAAAGTCTTTAGCAAGTCTTATTGCATCTCCGACTGTATTCTCCCCCAAAAAGATCAAGAAGGAAGACTCTGACTCTGGATCTGATTATGATCTTGAAGGGGAATCGGATACTGATGTCTACTACACACTTCTATTCTTGTAGACTTGTTGGGCCTCCAAGCGCAGAGGTAGATATCCCTCTCAAGCAACCCTGCAATTAAGATACAAGAAGTCTCTTGTGTCCCCAACACACCTAATACAATTGTCAGTTGTATAGGTGCACTAGTTCGGCGAATAGATGGTAAAATACAAGTGATATGGATGGTAAAAGGTGATTTTGTAATTCTGTAATAAAAATGGCAGCAAGCAAACAAGTGACAAAAGTGACTAAAAACGATGTATCAATGCTTGGAAACAAGGCCTACGCTTCATACTTTCACTAGTGACTACTCTCAACATCATTAACATAATTAAACATATGATAGTTCCCACAAAAATACATGCGTGGTAGACGTTACTCGGAGATCATTCTCTTGTGGATCAAATAGGATGAGAATTGCGTAGGGCTACGAAAAGCACACCTTAAAGTTCGTATTCCACATCTATGGACAATTCATGCTGTCACTATCCGCATCCACAGATAGTACTAACAAACACCACAACCTATTTCTTAAATAGTCTCTTTCTTCAATAACACAAGCATCAAGAAACCTCATGATCTATTCAATCCAACAAATAAAGAACAAACTCATGATGAAGATCCTTCCAATTTATTATCCATAGAGTCACACACGGCACCCATCCTGTCACCGAGGTACCATGATCACAACGGTGGCTCCGAAAATTGTACTAAATAACACCACTTGAGCAACATCATATCCATTACACATAGGGAAACATCATGTATTCAACTACACTAACAAAGCTCATGATCACAACGAAGATCACACCATGGGAGAGAGAGATAACCACATAGATACTTGTATAAGCCTCAGCCCCGGTGAGGGACTACTCCCTCCTCATCGCGGGAAGCAGCGGTGTTGATGGAGATGGCTCTGGCGATCGATCCCCCCTCCGGCAGGGTGCCGGAACAGGATCAATATGACCCCCGAAACTTGTCAGCGATGGCGGCGGAGCTCTATTGCGAATTTGGGAAAATCCTTCGGGGGTTAGGGTTTTTGCGTCGGGGGTGATTTTATAGGCGTCGGAGGCGGCCGAGGGGGTGCCCACAGGGCAGGGGCGGGTCCCACCCGCGGGCTACCCTAGGGCCACGGTAGGGGGCCGCCCCTGGCCTGTGGGTGGCCCCCCAGGTCGCCCTTTTGGCTCCGGTCTTCATTTGTCCAATAAAAAATCGTCGTAAATTTTCGTCCAATTCCGAGAATATTTCGAGAAGTAACTTTCTGCAACAATTTCAGCACAAAAACATGAAACTGGCACTGGGTATCTTGTCAATAGGTTAGTCCAATAAAATGCCTTAAAATGATATAACAAGGTGGCAAAAACATGTGACAATGACATAAAACAAGCATGGATCACTCAAAAATTATATATACGTTTGAGACGTATCAGATAACAGTGAAGCTGATGTGTCATGTCAATCAGCAGCCAGTGAGGACAATAAGCTGCAGGTTATTTCCTTATCTCGTGTCTACATACATCTGTGTCTTGTTTGCATGAGAAAATCTAAAACATCTTACATTATGATACAGAGGGAGTATATGCTTGTCATCTGCTAATTCATTACACACACGCTTAATGCATTGTCATCTGCTAATTCATTACACACGCTTAATGGATTGTCATCTGCCCGTTTTCATCTATTTTGTGCGCATGCTTGTAATCTGCTATTTACATCTATGTTCTTTGCATGCTTGATAGGCAAACAAGAAAAGGATGTCGCCATCTGCTTCAGATGATGATAGCGATGTTACTGGAGTTGTCACGCTGGATAGTGGAAAGCATACTTTCTCGAAGAAAACCTGTGTGGAACCAATTCTTTCAATGTCTGAACTTGAATCCCAACTTGTTTCTGAGCAAGTTGGGAATGCGAATCTACGCAGTACAATTGCTGAATTGAAGTTAGCGAAAGAAGAATCTGAGCAAGTGAGGATCAAGTTTTTAGTTGAAATGCAAGAAATGCGGAAGCAACAAGAAGAGCTAAAGAAGACGCAAGAACATGGGGCTGCCCTACTTCAGTTGCTGGCTGACCAATATATTGGTAAATGAAACTGTGAGTCTGAAGACTGTGAGGCTATGGCCTGTTGTAGTGTTGTTGAAAACTGAAGTTCTGTATGAGGTCTTGAAACTTGATGAATTTCTGTATTTGACGCCTGTTTTAAGGTTGCTTTGCTGTGAAAACTTGATGAATTTCTGTATCTCACGCGTACGGAACGCAGAAATAGAAATCGAACGATGACGTCAGCATCAATCTGCCACGAAAAAACAAACGTCATGGCATTGAAAAATCCGTCACGGATAAGTTAGGCACGTGGCATCATATGGGTGCACCACGTGTCACTATCTGATTGGGTTGTATGGCGAGGAAAATATAAACGTCTCGACCACTTGAACATCGTCACCAATTTCCGCGACGAACAGAAACGTCATGGATAGCCGCCGCGTGGCGTCGCGTGGATGGTCCACGCGTCGGTACCTCACAGCGATTCGTAGCGACGAAAAACACCTAGCCCCCGATGTACAAAATTCGTCACAGATAGGGGGCAACGTGGCTCCTTACGGTTGGTCCACGTGTCACCATCGTGTTGTCATAACAGTGGCCGTAACAGTATCTCCGCACGACAGAAAAAAAACGTCACGACCATGATGACATGGTCGACGCGGAAAGTGACGTCAGCAGACGGCGTTAACTACTGTCAGGGCACCATTTGCCACGTGGCAGTCATGAGTGACGAAAGAAAAACGTTACGGCTTATTGGGCCTTGGGCCGAACGGTCGAGCCGCTCGCGACGTTTGCGTGAATGTCACGGGTGGCCTCGATGTTTCCATGTGCACATAAAATGTCGCAGAATCGTCCCTGACAGTCGATCAGGGACTTTTTTTCCCGTCGCGTAAACCGTCGCGGATAAGGCCGAGCGACATTTTGGAGATCGTCCTCGACGGAATTGAATCGTCGCTGATCTCCGGATTTTTAGTAGTGACACATGATGTGAATAAAGTGATCCAAAACAATTGTCTATAGTTGACATTAAGCAAACAATGATTAACACATACTAGCTAACAATTCTAGAAACCTTTCATGAATAAGTGTGTTAGAGACATGGAACCATACATAAGGTTTAGAAAGAAGAATTGCAAATTTTGTCTCCAAAGTAAAGTATCAATCATTCAACAAAAGCATCAATTAGTCATTCATGAAATAGCCAAGCTCGAGTCAGGTGTCCTAATTCACTTCCTTCACAAATCAACTGTTTTGAAGTCCACTCAACTACTGCAAGTAAGAAGTGGCTTTGGCACTAAAATGTTATGGCAAAGAGAATAATAATGGAGGTTTGGAAGGTTAAAAAGAAAGGATCAAAAAGTGAAGAGGGTAACCACAAAACAAGAGGAAGTCTCGTAGTAGACACTAAATGAGAAGTAGTGATTGACATGCAACAGATGCACATAGAGCTATAAGTGTATGAAAGCTCTCCAATGGAACTAGTGGGGGTGCATCCAACTTGCTTGCTCATGAAGACTTAGAGCTCACTTGAGGAGGCTCATCCTTGGAATATACAAGCCAAGTTCTATAACATTAATTCCCCACATAGTTATACTACTAAAACAACATGAGAACTATATACAATGAAGTGTAGGTGTTAACATAGCAAAAGTGTGGTGAAAAGGATAGTAGTGTTGCTCCCTCTCTCTTTTTCTATTTTTTTGTATTTTGGTCACCTCCATGGCTCTTTTAGATGTTCTCTCATTTGGCCTCTTTTATTTTTCTCTTTTCTTTTTTTCTTCTATTTTTCTCCTTTTTATTTTATTTTTTACCTCACCGTAAGAGCAATACTCTATATTACAAATGGATCATCACACTTTTTGGTACTCATAACTCAAAAGACTAATGCATGATGTATAAAAGAAAGAATGCATGACCGAGCATAGTGTGGAAAAAATGTAGAACATGTGGCAAGCCACGCAGCACACTAACTCATTGATGAAGCAAACCATATGACAATGAAAAATGACATCAAGTCATGTAATGTAATGATGGATGTTGCATGTCAATGTATATCGGAACGACTATGGAAATGCCGTGGTAGGTAGGTATGGTGGTTGTTTTGAGAAAGATAATTGGCTTATGTGTAGGAAAACAAGAGGAAGTTCTCCCACGAGGTTGGATGTACTGGCGAAGTATGCACCAATCTCAATGTGAGAGAAGGCATTGCGCAGCACCAAAGAGGCTAGCAAAATATGGAGGTGGAAGTGCCAAAAACCAAAACTCAATAATGCATTTCGTATATTGCAAACAACTAGCAGTTTCAATGTTCCACAAATGGTTAGAAACACCCCGAGAGGGATCGTGCTGGCGACACAAGTGCCCCGTTGGCTTCCCCGACCGTTGCAGTAACTACCCACTAGGAACTTCTTTTCAACTGAGCAGAATTCATGACACGGTAGCATTATTGACTTAGGTTGTTTTTAGTTAAGAAAGGTACGGCTCCACACTCTACTAACACGTCTCCACTAATCAGTTCTGACAAAGTTAACCAACACATTTTAACCAATAGTTATTTTAATACCTCAAAAAAATTGAAGAGTATCAAATTATCTACATAGTGATCTACAAGACTATGCATGTTTTTCTATTTCATACCACTAACACATGCATAGCATTTTATCGTTCTAACACATTAACCAAGCAACCAAAACAACTCGCTAACAAATATAAGTGAAGAACAAGAGAGTTTAACAACTACTACTAGCAGCTCTAAACAAGATAACAGCTAAAAGCGAGAGCTTACTAGCAAACAAACATCAACTAAGAATACTCAAAAAGATATAAGTGAAGCACAAGAGTATTCCAATGAAAAAGCGGAGCGTGTGTCTCTCCCACACAAGATAGAGATAGGATCCAACAATGCATATGACCAGCAAACAAAACATAACAAACTGACACTCCAAGAACAACACATAAATGCAAAGTGATAAAAACTTAGTTCCAACGGAGGCGACCTGATGGTTGTCGATGAAGAAGAGGGGATGCCTTGGGCATCCCCAAGCTTAGACGCTTGAGTCTTCTTGAATGTTCAGGGGGATGCCATGGGGGCATCCCCAAGCTTGTTCTTTTGTCCATCCTTCAACTTCTTGCATCATCCTCTCTCGTGAAACTTAAAAACTCTCTTCACACAAAACTTCTCATAAACTGATTAGAGGGTTAGTTCCCATAAAATAAAATCCACTTGGGTTCCACCAAGATAAATTGCAAAAACTTAATTTAACATTAGCTACTGTATACTAAGCCTCTGTGACACCTTTCTACAAAAAGAAACCACAAAGAAAGCTCGTATAAGAGACAACGCAAATAAAGGCTGAATCTGTCAAAAACAGAACACTCTGTAAAGATAAATTTTTCAGAGGCACTTACTTAGCTCAAATCAGAAAACTTAAAACTAATGAAAGATAGATAAAAGTATCAGGCAGTAGTCTTCGCGGGTAGTGTAACCCAATTTATTGATTCGACATAAGGGGAGCCAAAGAATTCTTAGAGGTCTTCGCAACTGAGTTATCAATTTAGCCACACCTGGAGAAGTACAAGTAACACAAGAGGGGTGAAAGTAGCAGTGATTTGAGAACAATAGTAATAGTAACGCGAAAGCAATGATGGTGGAAAATGGACCGGGGTTCATACTTTCACTAGAGGTAACTCTCTTAAGCAAATAATCATGCATTGGGTGAATATATTACAGTTGGGTAATTGACAAAATTGCACTAATTAGTTATGATAAAGAAACCTAGTTAATGAATCATACGTAGGCATGTGTTCCGTATATAGTTGTATCTACTCGCAATGAGAATTCGCACAACATCTTTTGTCCTATCATCCGGTTTCTGCCGGGCCAATTAAGGAACTTATGGTAATTAAGGTGCTCCTTTTAATAGAGCACCGGAGCAAAGCATTAACATTCAGTGAACACATGTAATCCTCAAGTTACAGGTCATCCCAATTGATATCCCAAGCTGTCACCTTTGGGGTCGCCAGTTCAAACAAGTAACAGATGCATACAACTTGTAGGTATGATCTAAGCAACAATTATATTCATGCAAACATAACGATCCCAAATCTAAGATCATGCCACTCGTGCTAGTGACAAGCATTAAGCATAACAAGGGTGCAACAGCAACAATTCATAAACATAACTAACTCATCATAATGTAACAATTCATCGGATCCCAACAAACACAACGCCGATTACATAAAGGTGATCTTGATCATGTAGGGCAACTCACAAAGATCTAAACATGGTAGCACAAGGGGAAGAGAGTACCCTAGCTACTGCTACAAACCCGTAGTCCACAGGGGAACTACTCACAACTCATCCCGGAGACAGCGATGGCGGTGAAGATGGCTCCGGGGGCCAATCCCCGTCCCGGCAGGGTGCCGGAATAGGATCAATCTGGCCCCCGAAACTTGTCGGCGATGGCGGCGGAGCTCTGTATCGTATTTGGGAAAATCCTTCCGGGCTTAGGGTTTTTTCGTCGGGGATGATTTTATAGGCGTCGGAGGCGGCCGAGGGGTGCCCCACAGGGCAGGGGCGGGTCCTCGCCGCGGGTCCAAGGGGGCCGCGGCCAGGGGTCGGCCCTGGCCTGTGTGGGTCCCCTGGAGCTGTCCTTCGGGCTCCGGTCTTCATTTGTTCAATAAAAAATCCCTGTAAATTTCGTCCAATTCCGAGAATATTTCCAGAAGTAACTTTCTGCAACAAAAACATAAAAAAATAGGGAACTGACACTAGGCATCTTGTCAATAGGTTAGTCCAATAAAATGCCTCATAATAATATAACATGATAGTAGAAACATGTGACAATGGCACAAAACAAGTATGGATCAAGCAAAAATTATAGATACGTTTGACACGTATCAGATACGTATTGGAGGTTCTAACTAAGTCCTTCAACAAGAAGAAGAAGTTTGCGTGGGAACTTGTACACATGCAAATATGGATGGATTTCGGGATGTTACTGACGTATGTGGATATCTGATCTAGGCTACCCAGGAAGAAGTTGGACTTACGAAAAGAAAGTGACACTAGGCAACTTTTGTCGTGCGGCTACTTTGTCCTAGTGGAACTAGATGATCCTACAAGGGCACGAAACCAATCACCATCAGTGTTGTATTATGAGGTGGTATGGGTATCCCATGAATACTCGAGGGAGGCTACTCAGAGGAGCTGGAGGGGTCAATATACATGCAATAACATAGAGGATGTACGAGAAAATTGGCAAACTTTTCAGGTACCCTCATATTATGGAAAACTGAAACTTTTGGTAATGTCGACAAGTAGAATGGACATATAAAGCGTAATTCAGAGATCTTTCAGAATGCTCCTAGTCATGTTGCATCGTTCCATGCATAAATAAAAATAAATGATCGACATGTTGAGTTGTACCACCGCGAGGAGGTATTGTGGCGTCAATGATCTAGGTTGGAGTGGCCTCTCTGGACGCAAAAAACACCCACTTCTTTCATCAGCGACCTTATGCAAAATGTAAGTTTTGCTTGCTTTACTTTTATTGCATCATGTTGAGTGTTTCTTTTGCTAGATGGAGTTGGCCACCATTTTACATCATCAACTTAAGAAAAGATCATTCATGTTGACCCTTATTAGCGCATATTGAAGGTTTACCAAGCCCTGAAAATGACAAGGGGAAAGTCAAATCAAATGGAGGTGATGACAAGTAGATAACCAAGCCCTGAAAATGACAACAGGAAATTCAAATCAAATGGGCAGTTCGGTGATGGCAAGTAGATCATCAAACGTAGCAGGAGGGGATTGACTCAAAAGACGAAATGGTCGAATTTGTGAATAATTTGTTTTGTCACGAATTGTTGAATACGTAAGGATGGTAATGGGTAGGGTATGGACAGGGTAGAGCAATACCATACCCATATAGTCTATGGGTACAAAATTCTACCCATACCCTTACCCGCGGAAATAAAAGTATACCCATACCCATACCCATACCCGACGGGTATCCGTACCTATTGGGTACCGTTGGGTAGATCAAGTAGTACACAAATTGTTCACGCTTGTACATTGTTGGTAGCACATTTGACAAAAAAAAATCAATTATATCAACTCAGTAACAGGTAGATGAATACATGACAATTATTAATTTTGAAAATCACAGTCTCATGGTCATATTTAGCAAGTCAACCGAGTAGGGTCAATATGTTAGTATAAACGGGTAGGGTATGGGTATACCCACGGGTATAGCGTTTTACCCATGCCCTACCCGCGACTTGACGGGTAGGGTATGAATATTACCCATGGGTATGAAAATGTGCCCATACCCTACTCATACGGGTACGGTACCACGGGTACCCGTACCCATGGGTAAAATTGCCATCCTTATGAATACGTGATGACTTGTTGAATTTATGTCCACATAAATATAGGAGTTAAAATAAGCCATCCGGTCGGAGATGCACGGGCCATTTGCACGGGGCCAAAGTTTGGGTTGCAAAGGCCCGGTCCAATGGAAATGCTTCCACTGCGCGGACCCATATGGCAGTAGGCCGCTACTCTTGCTACGCAGCCCGCAAGGCAAGAACGTGTAGCGCACTACGATTGACAGGCGAGACCCGATAACGACGTGTTCCATTTCCCCACTCGCCTCCGGCACCAACCTCCTCAACACGCAAGCGCCGCCGTAGACACTGCCACTGGGACCCACCACATCGGCGTCGCCGTCACGCACGTTCCTTACATAGCCCGAGAGTTACTGACAGGTGTGGTCAGGACGCAACCCGCAACAAGTGGGACCCACACGTCATCGAGGCAAAGCGGAGCCAGGCATCCAGATACTTCTGCGCCCCTCCACCCCGCATCATGCGCGATTCACAAAGAGGAGGAGAAAGAGGCCTCTCCTTTTGCACAGAGCTTTTCCCCATCTCTTCCCCACAACAGCCGCCGCCCCTCACGCACAGAAACCACGCTCCAAAAGCCAAACCCCACCGATTCCCCATGGAGAACGGCGACGAAACCCTCGCCTACCCTACCGCCGCCGCCGTCGAGAAGGCTGCGCCCAACGGAGGCGTCGCCGGAGAGGAGGCCACCCTCACCGACGCCGCACACCCCACCAAGTCCTACGCCGCCGTCGCCGCCAACGCCGAGATCGAGGACCTCCGCGCCGCCAAGGTCGACCTCGAGGAGCAGCTCGCCAACGCCACCCAGGAGAACAAGACCCTCGCCGCCGAGGCCCACCGCTTCGAAGGGCTCTTCTCCCAGGCCCGGGACGACGTCGCCACCGCCGAGCACGCCGCCGCCACCACCGAAGGGGAGGTGGCCTCGCTCCGCGCGGAGGTCGAGCGCCTCCAGTCCCTCCTCGACCGCAAGAAGGCTGACCGTGAGGATGATGAGCGCCAACGCCACAAGCTCGAGGCCGAGGTGGAGACCGTTCGCCAGGCGAAGCTCAAGCTCGAGGAGGAGATCGACGCCCTGAAGACTACCGTGAAGGAGAGGGAGACTGCTCCGGACGCTGGGGTCCCCAAGGAAGATGGGCTCGCGTGGCAGGGGATGGCGACTTCCGCGGCTGCTGGCGCCGTTCTCACCGCTGCCGTCGTGCTGATCTACCTCCGCCTCAAGAGGTAATCTGGGGCTCTGATGCGCAGGAAGTTTTGCTCTGCTGCTGCTACAGCTTATGGAAGGTTTGATGAGTTTGTCGTGGTGATGCTGCTAGTACCGTCCTGAGAGTAATACGACTTTATGAGTTATTAGTTGCTTAATAGCCTGCAGAAACATAGTTATCTGGATATTGGTTATGTTTCATCGCTGTTTTTCATTCACCATCCTACGTGCTTTTGGTGGTGTCGATGAATGTGTGGACATGTCAACCGAGCAAGGCTGTATGCTTGGGGTTATGTTATCGTTATGGTTGCTGACTTACTGCTGCGTCTCGGCCCTTTATTTCCGTTTCTGATATATCCATTAAATCGTTGTTGATCATTTGCAGTTTGTATCTCTAAATTGCTTCTGACCTGGATACATCCTTTTAAGTTTTAACCGATGCATGGAATAAGTTTAACTGGTTGACATGTTACAAACGATCATTAACCTATTTGACTGTTCTTTGGTGACATTTGCTGCTGCTTGATGTGTGTGGGATGTAGTACTAGTGGAATCTGGTAGTGCATAATTTAGATTCGGTGAACGTTGGAATGCAACCTTGGTACGGCATGAGTAAGGTTGGGATGCCATGGTCTGGGACTGCGTGTAATGTTGGGTTTCATGTTTTGCATATGTTTTAAATGCATGAGTAGAAGGGATGCCATGGTGTTTTTAATCTTGTTCCTTTTGCAAATCTGCAATGAATATGTGTTGTGTGCTTGTTGACCATTTGCAGTTTGCATCTCTAGGTGAATGTGGGTCGTAGTAGTGTTTTTTTTGGGTAAGTAGTGGAATCTGCTAATACATGTTTTAAATTGGGTGAATGTTGGTAGATTGGGTGCCATGGTGTTTGTAATGTTGTTCTTCTTGCACATCTGCAGTGAATGTGCCGTGTGTTTTTTGGTCTGTTTAAACTGGAAGCTTAATAGTAATTCCTCCACAAACGATTTTTTTTCTCCCCTTACATATTGATATGCTTAGTGAGCTATATTTTCTGTTCACTGATGTCTGCTGTGATTCTTGGGTTGCCTTGTGGATGTTAGTATTTTCGATAACTTTGTTCTTTTTCTTTATTATGGACTAATTCTCTCTCTCTCTCTCTCTGAAGAGTGACATGTTTTTGGAAAAAAACTGTGCTATCTTGAGATGTGATGGTATGCATATGCCTTTTTTGGGTTTGTAAATGTTATGCTCACATATGTTTACGTGGTCGTCATTGCTGCTTTATGTTTGCATGACATTGATACTCGGTGCATGTTTTGCTGGTTGTGGACTAATGACTGGATTATGAATTGTATGTTTGTTATCACTGATTTAGCAAGTTGTATTGTTAGGTTTCAGTTAGTTGAGCAATGCATATAATCTTCAAATGTGTGCCAGAGATATTAAATCTATTATTGCTGTTATTTTTTATCATTACAAGCTGATTCACCTCATGTTACTATTTGGTGACTAGTGTCTAGTCTTCGTAGTAGTACCTTTCATCATCCATTTCACCGATTATCACTTTCCGAACATCGTTTTATTTTTCTTACAGTATGTGACCGTTTTAATGGACAATAGGTTTTGGTTAATTATGGGTTGACCATATCTGTAGCTAGGACCTAGGAGTGAAGCATAATTATTCATCATATTTTGATTGATTCTATAGATTTTGGCGGTATGGTATGGTAGAACAACTCGAATAACTTGAATGTGGTATGGTATGGTAGAACAATTCGAATGTGGTGGATTGCCAAGTACTGAAAATTTGTCTTTACTTTCTGTTGCCATATATTCTTATCCCTATTTGATGGATGCATTGTTATTCATCGCTAGGTAGGCCATCTGTTAGGCTTCTTAGTCGTTATTGAGCCATCTGAGTAGTCAGTTTGAATAGAATATGGTGCTTTTAGTATCATTTATGAGGCTGAATAGTCTCTCCATTTAAAGACCGTTTTATGTATTTGCTGACACTGATAAAACCCTTCCTTAACAGTTCATGTTATTACCATATCTAATCTGTTGTGGGCTCCTAAAACTGTAACTTGCTTACCTGGTAGTAGTATAGTATAGTAGTGCAGTAGAGGCTCATATGGATTAGATGGTGTTTTCTGTGATTGCTCTTGATACACAACTGCATTGTTTTAGCAGTATTTTTCATGTTTAGTCATAACAAAGTACCGTCGGCGATAGTTTTGCTACTGATTTAGCAGTTTGCGCAACCATTAGTATGATCTAATTTACACGTGGTGTATAATTATCACTGAGGTTTCAGTTACTGGAAGCCTTGAGCTTCTCTGCATAACCTGTGCTGTTGATTTTTATCTTTCGTACAAGGTGTGCTAATTTATGTTTGACCTAGCTTTTACTCTGTTGTTTTACCCCTAGTATTTCTACAGAAAGCTTAGAAACTCGACCTTATTATCATCATTTTTTTTGCGATCAAAGTTGCCTTGCACATATTTCCATTTCGTTTTGAATGTTCTTTGATCACCTTGTCAAAATTTCCGTATCTTGTCAAAATTTCCGTGTTCTTTTTCTTCACGGGCTGGCTATGCAGCCCGCGCAGATGGTAGAATAGACAGTCGCGTTAAGCCTTCCGTTGTACCGCTATTTGGACAATAATACCAGCTTGCTTCTGGTTTTGGTAGTCATACATGATGCACGTGACTCATGAAGGCAGCGTGGTTACGAGAAAAATCTATACTAAACGGCCAGACCATGTCCGACACGTGTGATCAATCGGAAACAACTCAGCAACCCACACGGTTGCACACAAAGCACCCACGCACGGACCATCCACACACAAGCCACAGGCATTGTGTGTCGCCCAGCCCTGCGCAGAAGGTTAAAAACACAGACACTTCACTCACTCAAGAAATCTTAGACGGAGTGAATATTTCTCCAATGATCCTTTATTTACAAAAATTATAAATCATATTTACAAGTTTTGAGGAATCTTTACAAAATACCTGCATGTTGTCAACGTATATCCACAAACGTGTAAAATCTTGATACAAAATACTTTATATTCTAAGCTACAGAAAATGATGAATGTGTGATCTGAGTATATACACTCTTAAATCTCTAAAATATACTAGTTTTTGTCATTTTTATGTAGACTATAATACAAAAAAGTCCGCATTGCGATTTTGCATGCATGTAGGATGTATCATTGACTACATCAATTTTTTTTTGATTTTTTCAAAACTTATAAATATAGTTTTCGAATTAAAAAAAATAATGGATTATTGGAGCTAGGCAGTCAAAGTGACTTTTCGGCATAGACGGGGATTGTTTCAGGCAAGCTATGCCATCTTTTATCCATTGCTCTATGCATTTGAAATAAACTAAAGTTTTGGTTTCATTCCAACTCAAAATTTCTTAGCTTGACCAACTTTGTAGGAAAGTATATTATCATTTACAACACCAAAATTGTTTCACTGGACTTATTATAAGATATATTCTCGTACTACATATATGTAATGTTGTGGACATCAGTTAGTTTATTACTCATTTAGAGAGATTGATTTTTTTCCGCGAAGCTCCTCCTCGGATGGGAGCTGGATTTATTTTTTGTGAACAAAGGGAGCTGGATTCTATTACCCAAATGGTAGAAACGACAAACTGAACCAGCAACCGGAGTGCCAAACAAAGGTAAAAACAGCCAAGAAAAAGAAGTAAAGAAAGAAAACAAGGAGTAACGGAGTAACTGGAGAGTTTTAACTACTACTCCCTCCTTTTTTTTAATGTAAGACGTTTTAACAGTGTAATTAAACTGTTTCAACTTCTTACATTTAGGAGGAGAGGTAGTATGAGCCTAAGTTTATTTGAGATCACTACAAGCCTAACTTGGACGGTGGCCTATACATGGCTAGTGAATCAAGCAACCTAATTTAGAGAAATTTGACTTAATTAACATAAACCTACATTCAATAATTAAAATTGAAAAAGTATCTGCGATCCCTTAGAGGCATTTCAAGCACCTAATATATAGGACGACCACGTGTGTACATATGTGATCACTGATAACGGCTTCAAAAAGCTCCTCTAAATTGTGTAGTTCTGATTGTATTGGAAGATTCGGTCACAACTGACTAAAACACGTGCATATGATAGATTTGCGATGCATTAAGGTCACTCCACACATTATAGGGATTGTTCTATTTAAGATCTCGTTTTGGTGCCCTTCGTTTCATTTCATTTAGAAAAAATTAAATGAAATGATTTTGACATGGTTTGGGACACGAATTGGCTTAGCATACCATAGACATTTGCGGGAATTCAAATTGAAATGAAGTTTTTAATTTCATGGCAGCCAAACACATTGGATATGTAATCTCGATTAAGTTCCATAATCCTAGCCCGAAATGATGACTACCAAACGAGCTTTTAATGGATTTTAAAGGAATTCAAGGGGATTCTAATCTTTACGAATTTCATTTATCGCTGGATTCATAGGCTTGCAATGATCTTTCAACCATAAAGTTTACATTTACTTCATCCTCTTGTGAATAATACTATGTTTTGCCTTGACGCAATTAAGATGTCCCTACAATTTTGCGGTACTAAAAATGACACGAGACACTATTTATATGTATTTCCTATTGTTTCGTTTAAAAGATCGGTTTTACTAATTCTAAGTCGTCTGAAAATTAACTAATCACAGTCGCATCCTTATCCATTATATTTTGTGTCGTGATTCGTTCTGGTCCAAGAGTTGCAGAGGACTTACAACTGTGTGTAACTGACTGAAATTTAAACCCTCTTTGGATCATAGGATTTGAAATGTGGGAATAGGAAAAATGCATGAATGTTGACATGCTTGTCTGCGCAAAACCGAAGATTGCAAAACAAAAACAAAAATCATGTAGGAATAGTCATTTGAATGGGAAAAATACAGGAAAAGTGCCTCAATCCTACACGATTGTCTCTTAAGGGGCTCTTTGGATTGCAGGAATTTTATAAGAATTTTGGAGCATTCTATTCTATAGGATTTTTTCCCTATGGAACCCCTTTGGATTGCAGGATCGAGGTCAGCAAATTCCTGTGGAGTTTATTCCTATGTCCTGCATTCCATAGGAATCTTAACATGAACTCCTCATTTTTTCCTTTGAGAAGTTCAATGCACCTACTCTCTATCTCTCTCTACTATCTCTCCTCAATCCTATGAAATTCCTATGTTTGATTCATGTGCACTATCCAAAGGGACATGTGAGCCTGTGGTTTCAAATCCTATATAGGAATTCACCATACATGGCACTTCAAGCCTATATTGTTTTTTTTTTGTTCCTACGTTTCTAAAATCCTGCAATCCAGAGAGGCCCTAAAGAGAGGTTGGAATGAATGTTCAAAATCCTATGAAATTGAGGCATATGAACCAATACATAGGAATCAGAGTAGCACAATTCCTTTGATTTAAAGGCAATCCATAGGAAAAAGTCCTAATGATTGAAAATCCTATGAAATTCCTACAATCAAAAGGAGACCTAACTTCCCTCGCCTATTTAGCCGTTCAATTTTATGTCGCGATTCATGTAGTCTGTGAGATGTACATAGTTTGCAACTGTGTAATCTTAGTCATTGATTTTTGTCGTGATTCGTGCTGAACTAATATTTGCACATAAGATGTAATTATGTATGACTGATTGAGATTTAATTTAATTTGAAGTGGAACTAGACAAACCCTTTAAAAATCCTGCTAAACACAGAGACCCTAAAAGTGGAACAAGCAGTTTCTTGGCACAAGCTAGTTCAAACGTTCATCACGTAGTAAAAGCAGAGCCTCCAGTAGACGGGTGTTGTGGGTCCAAATCTTTACCAAACTAAAGTGCTACAGTAGTTCAGCGCTAACGAGCACGGCACCACTGTGGCCTTGGTGCCCGACCCCAAGCCGAGCAACTCGGCACCCAAATCCTCGTCTCCTTCCTTTCCCCCTCTCCGCTCCGCTCCAGTCCAAAACCCCAAACCCCCACCAAACCAAAAATGGACAACGCGATGCTCGTCGAGATGATCAGCGGCGTGACCCTCCTCCTCGGCGAGCCCGACCTCGTCCGGCGCTTCCTCGACCTCGTGCACGCCGAGATCGACCGCAACGCGGCCCAGGTTGACGAGGCGGCCGCCCGGCTCGAGAACCTGCGGCAACTGCAGCTCCTGCCCGGGGAAACCGCCATTGCCGCGGAGGAGGACATCGGGAGCACCGTTGAGGGCGCCGAGGCCTTCCTTGAAGAGGTCCTGCAGCAGAGGCGGAGTCTCACCCAGGTCCTCAAGTTTCTCCTCGTCGTCCGGGCGGTCGCCTACGCCAGGAGCCGCTCGCGCCTCCTACCTGGGATGCTCCTCGCGGCCGCGTCGGCGGCTGTCTTCCCCGGGTTCAGGACCTTGGTGAGGCTCTCCGTCCTGACCATGGGTTTCCTCTTCGCTTCTGCTGATCTGCCTCCTGGTGATAGGTAATGTGGCTTGAGAGGGCAACAACGAGTTTTGGACCTACTTAACTTCGCTGCTTGCGTAATTTCAGTTTTTCTAGTATGTTACTACTTGCTCTGTTGAGGGTGATGAATTACAGATCTGAGACATGGTAATTACGGAATTCCGATGGATAACTTTCGAGGTTTTCTGGGATTTTCATTTTCAGTTTCTGACAGACAAAAATTGCCAAATTTCAGTTCCACCAAAAGTCTGAAAGTTTTGTGTTAAGTCTGACTGAAATTCCACCATGTATCTCACAAAGTTATCAGAATGTGTTTGGGTCACTCACCTGTTACCGTATCAATGTCTGACAATTTCGATGGACATTTAAGGCGATCTTCATATATATTTACAGTTTTATACTCCCCTCAATTTCTTCTATTATATGTAGATTTGCATCAATTTTTGACTCTGCTCAGAATGCAGTCTGATTCGTCATCGAATCAACAACCCCTGTTCGCCTCGTCGGGTTCTACTATAGCCCTAACTGATCAGTCCAAGGTATAACTCGTTATCATTGATGGTTTGCAGTTGCATCTCTAGATGAACGGGCTTGCTTTCACTAAAATTGCTTCTTATCTGGAAACATCATTTTTAGCTGATTCATGAAACGAGTTTAACTGTTTTGATATTTTACCACCGATTATGAACCTTTTTTGACTAATCTCTCGAGGCATTTGCTGCTGCGTCATGCTTGTGGGATGTAGTATTAGTGGAATCTGGCACTGCATAAATTATATTGGGTGCCATGGTGTGCGTAATGTTGAGATGCATTCTGGGTACTACATGATTCGATTGGGTGCCAGTGTGTGCGACATGGCGTAATGTCGAGTGGCATGGTGTGGCATTTGTTTCAACACATGGGTTATGTGAAACTATAGCGTTATGATTTGGATTTTGTGCAATGGTGTAAGTAATGTTGTTCCTTTTGCACATACACACTGAATATGTCTCGTGTGCTTTTTGGACTGTTTAAACTGAAAGTTTCTTTGTACGAGTACTTCACAAAAGGATGAAATAGGGATTCGCCCTAGGCCCCTAACGTAGATAAAATGCTTACATACCTTGTGAGCTCTATTTCTGTTTACTCGTGATGATTGATGTGTTTTTTTTTTTTGTGTTGCCTTGAGGTTAGTATTTAGATAGATTTGTCTTTTTCCTTAATTTTGAAGAGTGATATGTATTAGAAAACTACTATGTTTTTCTTGTGATGTGATAGCTACTCACTCATGCATATGCCTTTCTTAGGCACGTAAATGCCATGCTTGCGTGTGATTCGGTTTGGCATTCCTGTTTATGCCAGCATCACATGATACTTGTGGCATGTTTTGATGGTAGTTGATTTATAACAATGGGGATTAGGATTTGTACGCTTTGTCATCGCTGATTTAGCAAGTGTATATTATTGGGCTTCAGTTAGTTGAGGAACACATGTAGTCTGCAAATGTGCTATATTACTTGCTGATTGTTGGTCGGTAGGCGTAAATTCATTCTTGTTGTTATTTTGTCACTTGAGTGTCTAGATGTCATAGTGCCTATGAGGCTATGACTAGTCTTTTTGTAATCCTTTGACTTACTGATCGGCATTTTTTGAACATTGTTGAATTTGTCGTACGGTATGTGGCCATTGTACCGGACAAGAGGTTTTGTTTTGTTATGAGTTTATACTTCACCTGTAGCTATGACGTAGGAGTAGAGGTTTTGTATTGTACACCATATTTTTGTACAGATTTACAAAATTTGAGGGGCTGGTTTCATAATATTGCGTGGTAGAGCTCTGTTTTGATTCCTGGCACTTCCTAGTTTACTCGTAACTACTTGAATATGATGTAGACTCATCTGATGTACTACAAAATATTATGAACTCGTCTAATACTTTATATAGCCATATATACTGAGAGAGGCGTTTTGGAGGCCGAGCTCCATGGAGCTCGGTTTTCAAAAAAATTAAAACCGCATTGTTTTGTTTCAAAAAATACTGAAAAAAATTATGGTCGTAGATAATATTGTGATCCACCACTGTGAAAATTTTCAATCAGAAATTCTTTGTATTCTGTTCTAGGCAAAAAAGAGAAATTTGCAGATCTGAATCGGTGAACAGTGCGCAATCTTAAAAATTTGAAATCTGGCCAGATTTCTCTTTTTTGCACAGATCAAAATATAACGAGTTTGTGGTTGAAAATTTTCACATTGATGAATCATACTCCCTCTGTTCCACAATATAAGATGTTTTAGCATTTCTCTTTCCATCCGTATCTAGACATGTTTTAGTGCAAGATTCATTTGAACCTTACACTAAAACATGTCTAGATATGGATGAAAAGAGAAATACTAAAACATCTTATATTTAGTAACGGAGGGAATAGTATTCTCCACCACTATGATTTTTTTCATAATTTTTTGAAACAAAAATTTGCGGATTCGAATTTTTTTTGGAGACTCGAGCTCCATGGAGCACGGGCTCCATTTGCACTTTCCGCATATATACTCCCCCCTCCCTTTTCACCACATTGTAATTCATCTCGATGTCTGGTAGGCCACTTTTAATTAGGTTGCTTATTTTGGCATCTGGTCATCTAAATAACCTCTTCCAATTACATAGTGTAATAATAGGTTTACCATGTTGGTCATCCAAATAGTATGTTCGAATTAAAGATTGTTTAATGCATTTATTGATTGGTAAAACCCGTTCGTAACAGTTGATGTATAACATAACATTTTTGTTATGGGTTTCCATGCTCCTCCTAAAACTATATTAATTTCTTACTCGGTACGGTGGTGTGGTGGAGTTCCTATGAAAGATTAGACGTTGGTCCGTGTGATTTTCTTCGTGCCTAGCTGCATTCTCTTGATATTCTTCCATAACTAAGTACTGATGGCTAGCTAGTTTACTTTTGGTTGACATCCATTTTTTGACTGAAAATTGCTTGGGATGATCTTTCTAAACATGGTAAAACTAGAGATTTGACTGCTTTATCAGTTCGATCTGCTTGAATCCTCAGACTAGCTTGTTTGCATATACTCCTCCGCATCAATATGGCAGAAATGAGCTACTGTACTTGCACATAGCCAAGTTATAATAATAAAAAGGATTTGTCTAAGGTGCAGTCGATTGAGAATTAGCTTAATTCTCAGTCGATCAACGTCACCATATTCTTCCCTTTCGGCGTCACAACTCACAACCCTGCAACCACCACCGACCTAACCGTCACGTTCCCTGCCGACACCTCGCTGCCCTGAGCTCCTCCTCCGCCAGTTTGCCATCGCCGTCACAACTCACACCCCCGCAACCACCACCGACCTAACCGTCGCGTTCCCCGCCGGTGGCCGGCATGCTATCGCGCCCCTCGCCGCCCTGAGCTCCTCCTCCGCCAATTTGCCATCGCCGTCACAACTCACACCCCCGCAACCACCACCGACCTAATCGTCACGTTCCCCGCCGGTGGCCGGCATGCTACCGTGCACCTCGCCGCCCTGAGCTCCTCCTCCGTCAGTTTGCCATCGCCCCGACCATCCCTTTAAATCACTTTAAATCTGACGAAAGGTTGAAATTTCTCTTGCACCGCCATGCCCCACCAATTCTAAGTTAAGCTTTTTGATCGCCTCTACTGGACTAAACCCTAAACCAAAAGAAGCCTCCCGCTGCTGCTACGTACGGGTAATTTTGGTCTCATCACTTAAACCTTCTCGCAAGAAATTATCAGAGGATAGTAGCACTGTTTGGGTCCCGATCAACTTCCTTCACAAGTCAAGCCGGGCACAGCAGTGCGACATTCCGGCCCCACAAATCCCCATCTCATTTCCCCATTTCCGGTCCAAAACCCCTGGCTGGCACACCCACACCAGGCCTGTGCAAAGTGCAAACCCCACCCCACCGCACCGCACCGTCCCAACTCCCAACGCCACGCCAATGGAGGTGGAGCACCCGCTGGCGGCGGCGGTGCTGGACAATCTTCCCCACCTTCTCCACAACCCCGACCTCATCCAGCCCCTTCTCGACCGCGCCTATGAAGACCTCGACCGGAACAGCACCCTCGCCTGGGTGGTGGCAGCCGGTCTCCGGGAAGGCTTGCGCGTGGAGGCCGAGCTCCGGACCTTACCCGCGCCCACGGAAGACGACAGGGTCTTGTACGCCGTGACCGTCTCTCTGCTTGAGGTACTCAAGGCCACCGCCGCGTTCCTCCTGAAGCAGCAGTGGCTGCTCCTCCGGCTCGTCGGGTTGCTCCTCCTGATCCGCGCCAGGAGCCGCGCGCGCCTCCTCCCCTGCGTGCTCCTCGCGGCCGTCTCGGCGGCTGTGGTCGTGTACGTCGCGACGGGTGGCGGCGTGGTGCCGGGGCTCAGGAGCTTCGTCAGGTTCTCCGTCCTGATGCTGGGCTTCCTCTTCGCCTCCAATCGGCCTCGTCGTGCTGGGTAAATGTGGGTTTTTGAAAGCAAGTCAAGACCTTCAGAAACGTAGTTAGCTTCCTCTGATGGGCTGTTTCACTCTGTCCATGTCGTCTTTCTTATTACGCGCTCTGCTGCTGATGGTATAATAGACATCCGAGAGATGTGTTAATTGCTGGCACATTCTGTTCGAAGAGGTGATTCTCCTCTTGTCGTCCCGGGGATCTCTGTTGCTACATGTTCCCGTGTGCAGTGTGGCTTTGACCTTTGAGAGAGCAACACGGTGCTTCAGATTCATGATTAACTTCGTGCAATCGCTGTTTGGTAATTCCAATTTACTCGTCATGTTTATTGTTCTGTTGAGGTTGATGAAATACAAATATGGGTCAATTGCTGAGTGTTGAACTATTGATTTGATACCAACTATATTCGACATTCTAATTTAGGAGGTTCTCAATTTCGGTGTCGGTGACACTTCTTTGCCATGGCTGCATTAACGAAATTGCCAAATTCAATTTCACCAAAGGTCTGAAATTTGTATTTAAACTTGACTAAAATTCAATCAATATCTCATAAAACTGTGTTCTGTTTCAGTTTAACTCGAACTCACCTATCATTGATATTTTTGAATCATCTTCTACTATAATTTACTTTTGGTCCATAAATTTGTGGAGTCTTGTATTTATTGAGGATAATCCAATGGATCGATTTTGATGCTTGTCAATGAGAACATGCCGGTGAAGGTTTATGCGAGACTTGCCACAAGCCGGAGTTGACATTGGGGAACGCGGTAGAGGCAAGATGATGGCCGTGGAGGTGAAGCAACTATTTAGTAGGGTGTTTCATGTGTTAAGAAGACTTAGTTCTTGGGTATTTTTTTTAAAGCGAGACACAATCAAGCCCTTAGATGGAGATCATAGGCATAAAAAAGACATTAGATATGTTAGAACATCATGTCAGTGAAAATTTCAAAAAATTGGTGGGTACCAATATATTAGTTTTCTTGAAATTTCATACTATACTCAAATTAAATCCAATTAAAATTAAAAGGAAAAGTTCACCTGAAATCATTGAAACGTGGTCTTCCAATACAATATCAGAAATCAGATTATTTTGGTGGGCATGGGAATTTTAAAGTAAATGATTTCAATCAACCGGCTGATGGTGAGGACGATGAGCCTCTCGCCCATCATTTATAATGGATTCGCGCCGGGGGTGTAGGTGTTACGCTATGCATTCTTTCATTAGACCTCACATCTTCTCTTTCTCTCTCTTCTTTTTTCGCGGGAAACGAACCAAACATAGATCGTTTCTACTATGTCGTTCTTCGTCCCTGCCCTTCTCGTCCTTGCTCTGATGGAGGTCGTGGGGGTTGCTCGTAACATGGAGGTTCTCTGCAATATCAAGGTCGGAAAAGAGGTGGGCCAAGGGGAATGTTGTTGATGTAAATATGTGAGACATTGTAATTGTTGAATGTTGGTACATACCATTCAAGATATGTTGGGGTTCTGAATTGGTGTTTATTTGAACAAGAGGGCACAAATTTTCCGACGCTACAGTTACCATTATCGAAATCTATTTGACCAAAGGGCCTATAGTTTATGTTTTCGACTGAAATTCGTTAAATATCCTAGGAATTTTTGAATCGTGTTGAATTTAACTCGAGTTCACGTGTGTGTGCCACAGACTTCATTCAACTGTCGTTTAAATATTTTAGTAGTGACCAATTGGTTCGCAAGTGTCTTCCTGTCTAAAAGTTGATTTGTTGTTGAATCTTGCGGCATCAACAGAGGCATTTAGTAATACTGAAGTCCTTTTTGGCTACTGATTGGACTAATTTAGTGGTTCACTGCTTTTGGTCAAGAAGATGTCATGAGAATCCATGTGTCTGCTTCAAATCGTCCATGCACGATGAGTACTCTCATTCACAGCATACAACATTGTGCACTTAACATGTTTATTGCTCACTCTTTCACAACATACAACATTTCTGATGATCTCCCTCTGAAACCTTCTCACTCTTTCACAAGCCTTTCTTTAGACACTCTTTTATAAACCTTAGAGCATCTCCATCGGGAGCCCCTAAAGGAGTCTCTAAAGCCACTTTGGGGTGCCGAACATGAATAATAGTCACATAGGCACCCCCAAAGCTCTCGTCCAACCCAAATTGTGTCCGACACCGCAAGCCACTCCCAAGTTTAGGCGCTCTCTTGGCGGTGCAAATCGCAAAGATATTTCATCACAATCTCACATGGCAGCCTCCAATACCAATAAAACATTCTTTTTTTTTCTGGGGTGGGGGGGCCTCGACCGGCAGCCATCCGGTCACCCTCTAAAACCGTCTGATTTAGACGCTGTCGAACACAAAATAGACGCTCCCGGTGGAAATGCTCTTATGTGCACGTCACCGTCCAAATTTTAGACGATTCTGCATTGTGCCATCCGAATGTTCAGAACTCGCACCAAATTAACACTATACATAGTACATACTCACCAAAAGAAGCCTCCGGCTGCTGCTACATATAATCTTGGTATTCACCCTTAAGAAAATATTGAAACATTATACTTACAATTAACAGAGGACGTCACGAGTGAACCAGTGTTTGGTTCCTATCAACTTCCTTCACAGGTCACGCCGAGGACATCACTCTGACAGCGCCCCACCCTCCCCATCCACTTTCCCCATTTCCAGTCCAAAAACCCTGGCACAGTAGCACACCCACACCACGCCTGAAAACCCCAATCCACCGCACCGGCCCAACGCCGCTGCAATGGAGAACCCGCTGGCGGCGGCGGTGTTCAACAACCTGCAACATCTTCTCGACAACCCCGACCATGTCCAGCCCTTCCTCGACCGCGCCAGTGCAGACCTCGACCGGAACAACGCCCTCGCCTTCGAGTTGGCGGCCCGTCTCTGGGAAGCCTTGCGCTTGCTGGCCCAGCTCCGGGCCTTACCCGCGCCCACGGAAGAGGAGATGATCAAGTACGGCGAGGTCGACGATGCGCTTGAGGAGCTCTTCGCCACCGCCGAGTCCCTCCTGAAGGAGCAGTTGCTGCTCCTCCGGCTCGTCTGGTTGCTCCTCCTGGTCCGGGCCTGGACCCGCGCGCGCCTCCTCCCCTTCGTGCTCCTCGCGGCCGTCATGGCGGCTGTGGTCCTCAACGTCTCGACGGGCGGCGGCGTGGTGCCGGGGCTCAGGAGCTTCATCAGGTTCTTCATCCTGATGCTGGATTTCCTCTTCGCCTCCAATCGGCCTCGTCGTGGTGGGTAAATGTGGGTTTGGGAAAGTAACACATGACCTTCAGAAACGTACAGTTAGCTTCGTCCAATGGGTTGTTTAATTCTGTTCATGTCGTCGTCTTATTACGCGGTGCTGATTCTGAAATCGACACCTAGACATGCTAATTGCTGGTACACTCTGTTCTGTTCGAAGTGGTGATGCTCCTCTTGTGTTTCCTGTGGTTCCTTTCTAAGATCTCTTGGTACATGTTCCCGTGGCCGTGGGTGGCGTGGCTTTGTGTTGAGAGAGAAACACAGGATCTGTTGATTCATGGTTTACTTCGTACAATCGCTGTTTGTTAATTCCATTTTTCAAGTCATGTTGCTTGCTCTGTTGAGGATGATAAAATACAGTAATGGGTCAATTGCTGAATGTTGATACCAACTGTTCGACAGTTTGATTTAGGGGGTTCTCAATTTGGGTTTCGGTCACATTTTGTTTCAATCACTGCAATACGGAGATTACCAAGTTCACTTTCACCAAAGGTCTGAAAAATTTTATTTAAACTTGACTGAAATTCAATCAATATCTCACTAAACTTGTGGGTGTGTTTCAGTTTAACTCGAATTCACATGGCATTGATTTTTTTTGCATCATCTTCTGAAATATTTACTTTTGGGTCTATAAATTTGCGGCAATTTGAGTTTTGTATTTATTGGGACAACCAAATGGATCGATTTAGATGCTTAGCAATGAGAACATGGCGGTGTAGGCGCATGCAAGAATTGCCATGAGCAAGAGCTGACATCGACGTTCACGATGGAGGAAAGACGAAGGTGGAGGAGAAGCAATTGATAGTATTTGGAGCTATAGGGGTTTCACATATTTATAATACGGAGTTTGAGTTGTTTTTATTAAAGAGGGGTAGTATCTAAACCCTTAGATGGAGATCCAAAGGCATAATAAAGACAATGGACGCGCCGGAAAGTCCAAACAGAGCTCGGGCTCCATGGAGCCCTGTCTTTTGAAATTTTCAAATCTCCGTTTCAATGTTCAAAAAAATGAAACAAAATTCCTAAATGTAGATAATGTCGAACTCCATCAATGTCTACTAAAAAAAAAAAAAGAAATTAACAAATTTCCAAAATGTGCAATGTTTCATAGCGTCTAGATCCACACTTTTGTCATTTTTTCTCAGACTGCAATACAAATAATTTGCGTTGGTTTTTTTACACACTAGTAGAGTCCATCATTATGTACATCTAGGATTTTTTTCACCTTTTTTTTAACTTACAAGTGACATTTTTTAATTTTTTAAATAAAGGGCTCCATGGAGCCCGAGTTCTAAAATGACGCACTCGTACGCGCTAGAAACAAGCACTATGTAGGAAGTCAAAATATCATTGCACTGAAATTTTCAAATTTCGATATGTACTGAAATATCATTTTTCTTGAAATTTCGGACTAGATCCAAACTAGATTCAATCAAACTCCAAATTTAGTCCAAGTCCACCTAAAATTCATTGAATTTGGTCTTCCGATTTTTTTCAGAATTTGGATGATTTCAGTGACCATTTTAGAACATCACTTAGACCCTATTTTGGCGGAACATTAATTAGAATTTGGTTAAGACAGTCCCTAATCTACTTCCTCTACAAGTAAGCACACCACCATGGCTGTCATAACGAGACAAATAATCAGAGCACTATGAAGGCGTGACACCTAGGCCCCCCTCTCCCCAACTCCTTTCCCCATTTCCAGTCCAAAACCCCAACCCCAACCCCAACACCACGCCTGGAAGCTGCAAAGCGCACTCCCTCAACCCCAAGTTCCTGCAGACTGCAGGCCTTCCGACCCAATGGAGAACCCGCTGGCGGCGGCGGTGTTCAACAATATGCCCCACCTCCTCGACAACCCCGACCTCGTCCAGCTCCTCCTCGACAACGCCCGCGCAGACCTCAACCTGAACGCCGTCCTTCTCGACGAGGGGGTGGCCCATCTCAGGGAAATTTTGGCGTACCAGGCCGAGCTCCGGTACTTCCCCGGGGCCACGGAGGAGCAAAGGATCGAGTGTGCGGCGCTCGTTGCTGGCTGCACACACGGACTCCATTTCTTACTGAAGCGACACCGGCTGCTCGGCCAGCTCGTCGTGTCCCTCCTCTTCGTCCGGGCTGTTGCCTCTGCCAGGAGCCGCGTGCACCTCCTCCCGGGCGTGCTCCTCACGGCCGTCGCGGCGGCTGTGGTCGTCTACGTCTCGACGTGGGGCGGCGTGGTGCCTGGATTCAGGAGCTTCGTGAGGTTCTCCGTCCTGATGCTCGGTTTCCTCCTCTTCGCCCCCGATCGGCCTCGTGGTGGTGGGTAAATGTGGGATTTTGACAAGGCGACACCTTTCAGAAACGGATTCATTTCTTCTGCCGTGCCGTTCCCTTAATTTTGTTTGGCCGTTTTGTTACCCTCTCTGTTGCTAATCTTGCGATAGATATCTGAGACATGTTAATTGCTGGCGCACTCTTTTCAGAGATGTTATGTTACTCTTGTCGTTCCCTGCTTCATTTCTCTTACAGATCTGTTGCTACATGTTTCCTGGCACTCACGATTCAGAGTTTGGCAGCATTGTGCTGCTCCTTTAATCTGTGAACTTCGTTAATCCCTATTAGTTAATTTATTTTTCTCTTCATGTTACTAGTTCTGTTGACATGTTATCTTGGTACATGGTAGTTGCTGAATGTTGATTCAGACTTGAGAGACGCTTAAGGTGATCTTCCTATTCCTCTGATCGTGCTAGTTCCGATCTTTTGCTGCACGTTTCTGGAAACTCACGATTCGTACCTTTGCATCAATTTGACTGATATTGCTCATTTGTTTGTGCTATGAGCCTGTAACAGATTAGTTGTGTTGTTCTTAACTCTGCTTCGCTGCTTCAGACTGATGATGTCCTGGTGCTAGTTTCTGAATGGTTGCATATAAACTTCGGTTCTGGATGAGCTTGGCCTGTCAGGCTCAGGCTCAGGCAAAACAGACATGCGGCAATGCTTGATACAACTCCACGGAGAGGGTAAGACTCGAAGACATTGCAGCCGTGATGCCGACACTGTCCATGGAAAGTGCAAATGAGGCCGAGCTACATGGAGCCATTTTTTTCAAAAATTCAAATCGACTGCACATGGTACGAATAAGCAATAACCGGGCTCGATCAACGTCGTTCTTGATCCCTTGTCTGGCGGCTAAGAATGGTTCTAATCTTGGTTGGATAAAGAACAATGGGCCTCGATCACATGTCAGAGTTGTGATGGTAACAATGCTCTTAATCCATTGCCTGGCGGCTAGGAAAGGTTATAATATTTGTTTGCCTACCTCATTATCCTCTAACATTTCACTATTATCACTGTGTAGTATACATGCGTATGTATTATATAACCAGAAATCCCCTCTTAATTTGTGTTTGTGTATCAGCTAATCTGTATCTACTCTCGTTGCATTTACATACCAGCTAATTGATCATATGTCACCTGTTCGGCCGGCCTTCCCTGAAGCGCGCATAACCATTTCACAACAAGAACTGCAAGGGAACCACTTGTAAGATAAAATCGTTGAACACAGACGTACGCAGTCGCAGTCGTAGACTAGTAGCGGATTATTTACAAAAGTAGAGAAGGAAATATAAGTTCATGAAATGAACAGCTTCACTGCACCAAGTCTCTATGCCAATTTTAGCGATCGCTGGTAAATACAGATATATAATGTGTTTAATACATCTTATATTTGTATCTGTATTTGTATCAAATGATGGAAGCAACATTGGAGTAGCTCTCTCAGGAATACTGGCTAGTGAGACGAGGTTCCAGTCATCCCACCCGGGATTAAATTTCCACACCACTATGAGCTACCCTAAGGAAGCAACATTGACAACTAAAGTGTCTGTTTAGAAAAAAAAAGGCAATTACTTATGCCAACATAGAGTAATTTTTTAATATTTTTCTCTCATATGCAACATATGGTAATTTTTTGCCGTGTAACAAAGAAACAACGTGTCTTAAAATTACTTACATGAACGAAATGTTGCAGTATGCTCTCTTCCCACGTATGCGACATGGGAGGACAACATCTGGCAGCTGTTAACGAAAAAACATTTATAGGTGATGCCCAAAATCATTGCAACATCATGCTCGTGTTCGCAACAAAATGCGCACGAGTTTAAAGCATTTGAAAAACAATTATGCGCCATAAAAAACACGGAAATTAACTTTGTGATGGAACACCAACTTTGGTGGATCAGACTTGCGGACGATGAATCTGTCTGGCCGGATCCCTCTCGACACTAGATCTGGCGACCCTGGCTCCATCCCCGTAGTGACACGCCTTCATGGAGCTCGACAACATGAGGGCCTGGTACTGAGCTCCATCCATGGTAGAGGCCTCCCCTATCTGGATTTTGGGAAGGTGCAACAAAGAAGAAACATGGGAGGAGCACCCGGGAAGGGAGCGAAGGAGGACCTGAAAGAACAAACGATGTCGCCTAGAGGGGGGGGGGGGGGGGGGGGGGGGGGGGGGGGAATAGGCGATTAAAACTTTTCCGGTTTAAAGCTTGACAATTGCGGAATAAAACTAGACGTTTAAATTAACAAGCCAACAACATAAATAAACTAGGCTCACCTATGTGCACCAACAACTTATGCTAAGCAAGACAAACAACAAGGTAATAGCAAGATATAAAACTTAAAGCACGAAGGCTATCACAATGTAAATTGCATAAGTAAAGAGCTCGGGTATAGAAATAACCGAGGCACGCGGAGACGAGGATGTATTCCCGAGTTCCTCCTTGTTAAGGGAGTATGTCTCGTTGGAGGGGTGTGAGCTCGCCACAAAAGGCCTACTCAAGATGCCACAAAAGGCCTCACCCTATTCTCCGATGAACCTCACCCCAAGGGTTAGGTTCACCTTGCACTAACGGAATCCTTTAAGGCGGAATCCGGAGCCTTTACAACGATCTTGGCGCACACACCCACAACTCAATCGGGGGCTCCCAAACCTTGCCCGAAGCTTCACAACTCGAAGTCTTCGTGACACCACCAACCGTCTAGGGTACACAATGCACCCAAGAGGCACAAGCTCTTGGGAACACAATGCACCCAAGAGTAAGAAGCTTCTCGAACTTCAATCCCACGAATCTTCATGGAGAGGACAACCCGATGCAACTAATGCAAAAGGCAAGACCACACAAGGTGGTCAAGTCCTTCACTCCCAAATCCAACCAAAGCAACTAATGCTAGAGAGGGATTTGAGAGGAAGAACAAGGAGAAACACAAAACAACTCCCAAGATCTAGATCCAAGGGTTCCCCTCACTTAGAGGAGATTTGGTTTGGTGGAATAGTGGATCTAGATCTCCTCTCTCTTTTCCTCTAATTTGAGGCAAGAATCATGGAGGGAAGAGGAGGAATCAAGCTCTCAAAAATTGCAACAATGGAGGAGAGAGAGAGCAAAATCTGTTGAAGGAACAACGGGGAAGAAGGCCCCTATTTATATGGGGCCAAAAAAATGGCCGTTGAGGCAAAAAAAAATGCCCATCCCCGTTAGCCCGGCCTGGGGCCGGCCAGCACCCGGCCAGGCCGGCCGGAAATCGAACGAGGACGACTGGGAGCGCTGGGGATGCTGGGGAGCCGGCCTGCCCCGGCCTGGGCCGGCTTGCGTGCGAGGTGGGCCGGCTGGCAGCCCGAAGGCGCCGGCCACAGCCCGGCCTGGCGGGAGGCGCGGGGCTGGCAGGCCACCCGAGACGCCCAGCCTGCCCTCGGCCTGGGCCGGCCAGCTAGTGCGGGTGGGCCGGGGAGGCGCCCGAACCCGCCGTCCTCGTCCCGGCCTGGGCCCGGCCAGGCTGCCCTCTTTTTTTTTTTTTTTCGTTTAAATTTCTGTCTAAAAAATCTTCCGAGAGAGAAACACTATAACTTTCACCCACGAACTCCATTTTCGACAAACTTGGACTCGTTTGAATCATCACAACGAGCACTACAAGATTATGCAGAGAAACATCATAGTCCAACAAAGATATTATAATAACAAATGGGGAAAGGTTAAACCTCTCTCTCGCAAACCGGAAACACCATATCTTTTGCAATTGAAGTCCGAATGAAGTGAAACCAATTTTGTTGGAAATAGGACGATAAGAGATACCCATGGAAATATTGAAAACAAGTAAAGGAGATTTTTTGCAAATAATTGGAAGAGTGAGACCTTCCACAAGGATGAACAGACAAAATTTCCAACACCAAAAACGCAATAGAAGACGCATATGAAAACCGTTTTCGGTGAACTTGGCCTTGTCATGACAAGCACGACAAGCACCAAGACCACACCACGATAAGAGCCAAATAAGAACCAATAAATATGATTGCAAGGATGCAAAGGTTTGAGCTCTCCACGAACGATACGATCAAGATACTCGGCCGAGAGCCCCTCTTGATAGTACGACTATCTATCCTATAACCCAGTCTCTCAACTAACATCATGAGACCGGTAAAATAAAAAGACTATCAAGATCATACCTTTGCCTTGCGCATAATCCACTCGAGGTCGATGATGACGATCTTCATCTCCTCAAGACGAACCACCTTTCTTGATTGCGCTTCGCTTGGTGAAGCTCACATGTTGCTCCCCCATACACCAATATGGGAGAAGCACTCTTCGGCATATCTTCACATGGACTTGAGTGTTGATCAACCCGCACTTAGCCTTGGTCAACATGTAATCTTCTTCCCTTAGCCTTGACTCCAACAAATGGAGATCAAGCAACGCATATGGATAAAACCTACAAGTAGCTCAATACAAACATTAGTCCATAGAGATTGTCATTAATTACCAAAACCACACATGGGGGCAACCATGCACTTTCAATCTCCCCCATTTTGGTAATTGATGACAATCCCTTTTTAAGAGGGTTTATATAATGAATAAAGCATCCTTGCAACCTTGCAAGACAAACAAACAAGGATGCAAGTGCATTAAAGGCAAATGCAACAAAAGCATAAAACCCAAATTCCCTTAAACCCTCTAAACTTCTCCCCCATTGGCATCGATTGCCGAAATGGGAGGAAAAAATTAGAAGGCCAATATAATATGAGTTCCTAAAAAATGTGTGCATTTCTCAAGATATGAGTGAAATCAAATGCATATATCCAATGATGAATAGTTAGAGGAAATCAAACTATATTGAGGATCCAAAGATTGCAAAATGATGAAATCATTCTAAACATCTCCACAAAGGAGATAAGCAATCGAGAAGATCCAAACAGAAAGTTCTAAATAATGGAGAAGCTTCCCAATGTTCATGCACTATTGAGGAGTGCACAAATATGGTATCCTCACTCCCCCAAAATCATCTAGAACACACAACAAGTGCAAGGGTGTAAAAACTAAAGCAAAATAAAGCACTTGCATCAAAGATGTGGTTGATCCATAAGGAGATACCAATTTTCAAAGATTCAATCATAAGATAGGCCCAACCAAGATAAAAGAAGATCTTTAGAAAGAAGAGATGTTCCCAAGCTTAAGGATACCAATTGAAAAGTGAAACCAATTGAAAAAGCCAAAAGGTTGTGAAAGCACCTAGCCAATAAGAATCAACATACTCACCATGGTAAGCATGAGGTAAAAGATCCTCAACAAATACAT
Source organism: Puccinellia tenuiflora (assembly GCA_012064385.1). NCBI lineage: Eukaryota > Viridiplantae > Streptophyta > Magnoliopsida > Poales > Poaceae > Puccinellia > Puccinellia tenuiflora. The sequence goes on from QRDG01000394.1 coordinate 610,948, forward strand.
GAGTGTGCAAAGATGCAAATAAAATTAGGACATGCACTCATGAAACAAATTTGGAGCCACCAAAGAATTATAGATAAAAATCAAGGTAGCTCAAAAGAAATAGGATACCAACTAAAAGGGACCTCTCTCATATGTATAGGTTTCTAAGTAGACAAATCGTTGATGATTTACATCCACAAAGAAACATGTACATACAAAATGGTTAGAGAAGAAGAGAACAAGGTATCCAAAAGGAAGTCATAAATATACACACTAGATTGTTGCTTAAAAGCATAGCACATAGTTCAAATTTATCTCATTGTATATAAATGAACTTCAAAAAAAAATCAAAGACATCACACATATCACTAAGAGAACAAGAGATTGTGGGGATGCTTTGAGATAGGCAACAAGTATCACGAATAACGAATATGAATTGAAGGAAAGGTTTTGCAATTTCATCACAAATATCACAAAGATATACCAGGTGAAAGAAATAAGCCAAAACCACAACAATTGCAAATATGAGCTTTCAAGCCAAGAAGCAACCTACACAAGGTTGGATACTAGAAAAGTATGCATGAGGTAGATACTTGTTACCGAGATACATTGACGATGAAGAAGATGAGAGTTAGTTTATCATCAAAGCTTGACTCCAATAATTACACGGTGAGAACACCTTCCTTGTGAATGAGGCAAGCATCCAATGCATATCCATTGTAAATAAAACAAAATTCAAGTACAACATGGTTCCCAAACTCATTGGGTCCCATAGTAGTTAGATGAACTACAATACATAGGACACACTCCACATAAATATGTGCACATAGATATGAAATTGAATTTCATGCACATCTTAGCCGATTTAGGATTCGGTGGAGTATACCCTATATATTGGATCAAGAAAGATAAGCATGCTATGACAATATAACTTAGTAAACGTGCATGCAACGACTTTCTAGAACCAAAAGAGATACAATTTGGACAAAAACACCAAGTAAACCAAGAGAGCACACCAAAGTGTGACAAGAAATGGTTGTCCAAATTATATCAAAATCCAAACCAACACATGATCAAGGACAAAATCAAATCAATTGAATTGAAAATCAAATCAAGATATGATTGTCCAATTGAAAGGACAAAATCAAATCAACATATGATTGATCCCAAAACACATCAACACATGAAGTGAGATATCAATAGGAATCAAATCAAACAACACATGAGAGATAAGACACCAATTGAAAAAAATACCAACTAGGAGCAAGGATACCAAAAAAGGATATTACTTGAAAGATATCAAGTAAAATAGGAGTCAAGAAGCAAGGTATCAAAGCTCCCATAAGAGATACTAATTGAAACAAATATCTATGGAGGAGATATCAAATTTCAATTAATACCAATTGATGGTACCAAAGCAAAGCCAAAAAGGCAAAGAAGATAAATATAGGATACATGCCCAAATGGCATTTCTCATTCAAGAAGATACAACAAAAATCAAGACATGAGAAAGCAAACTCCCTAGGGAGAGCAAGGTTACGACAAATAAACCAAGCACTCTCTACACTTTTATGATGGCACAAAGCATCAAGGAAAAAGGTTTGTCTTCCATAAACACATAAGATAGAAATCATGTGCCAATTGAAAGGATCAAATATTGATAGATATGATAGTGTTCTAAGTAAAAAGGAATGCTCCCCCAAGATTCATGCATTATCTTTGATATTTGTATTTGAATACAAAATACACGCACAAGGGATCATTACTCTCCATATTTTATTTACAACACTAAACACTACCAATTGAGAATTAGGATCCATGCAAGAGGCAAGGAAGGCAATGGGAGTAAAAACAAAACACTTGGCAATAAATAAGACAGTTCAACGCAAGAGCCAATATGAAGATGAACAAAAATATTCTACCACAAGTGTGAATATCAATTGTCCAAGGACAATGAGTATAAGGAAATATTTTCCTGGTGAGTAGAGATATCCAAGGTCATCCTCACAAGATAAATTATATGGCAAGAGATAAGAAATAAAACACCATATTTTAATAAAGTTTGTTGCTAGTTTCAACTATTCAAACCAACCGGCAAGGCCATGGTTAGAATGATATGTAACAAATGGTTTCTCAATAATATATAGAAATACATATTAGAGAAAAACCACACCAAGCAAACTCACACAAACAAGAGCCAAAGGATAACCAAAATGAAAATTGGAACTTGTTCGAGCAAACATGCGACATAGGAATAAGATAATTTTCAATATCAACTCCAAGTGGCACAACCTCAAATGTTCACATTTCGTAGGATTGCAATATGCATATAGGTTATTACTCCCCCATAATGTGATAAACCATTTATTTTTAAACAAGAGGCAAATGAAAACCAACTAGAGAAATTAATGGACAAATTAGAATTTGAATTTCTCATGAATATGACATACCACATAGAGACTAGATAATTTTTCTATATCAATACTATGTGGTGTGCATCATGAATACTCATTTTTAGGATTGTGATTTGCACAAAGCAAATCACTCCCCTAAAATGGGATAGTTCATTAATCTCTCAAAAGAGCCAAATAAAATCTACACAAGATCTAATAAGGCTCAACACACAAGTTACACATACATGATACACAACTAACATACACAACCTTGATTAACAAGATAAGTAAGAAAGTAGCATATCACATACAAACACATGCTAGGAACAAAACTAACACATGCAAGGGAGCAAGAAACATTCAATGAAAATAAGTTAAGTACAAGTTACCGCAAGGAGGCACAATGGATATGAGATAGATATGTGATAATCCAATTGACTTGGCTTGATGAAATATAACCATGAAGATACCTTAATTCTTCAAATGATTGCCAAGTCTCCAATGTCCTCCACAAACACCTATTGATCAAGTTTGAGCTTGTTGGTCCCCAACCAAGTTGGGTCCTAAGAGGTTGGTCACAATATGCTTGGCAACCCAAATGGTTCTTTTCTTGACACCACTTTGAGTTTCAACATATTTGGCAAACACATTGCCAACTCTATCCTTTCTAAGTGAATAAGCATCATCAATTAAGATGGGGTTGGATAGGGTGCTGATGGTGCATGAAGAAGCAAAATGGCCCTTCTCACGGCAAAGGTAGCAACATCGACTCTTTTCTTTCTTCTTAATAGGCTCTTCAACTTGAGGAGCATTGACTTGAGTCTTCTTAGGAGGTGGCCTTTGTTCAACTCGTGGTGGAGCATGAGATTGAACAAGAGGCCGCTGAAAGAACAAACTATGCCGAGATGTCGCCTAGAGGGGGGGGGGTGAATAGGCGATTAAAACTTTTCCGGTTTAAGGCTTGATAATTGCAGAATAAAACTATGTGTTTAAATTAACAAGCCAACAACCTAATATACTAGGCTCACCTATGTGCACCAACAACTTATGCTAAGCAAGGCAAGCAACAAGGTGATAGCAAGATATAAAACTTCAAGCACGAAGGCTATCACAATGTAAATTACATAAGTAAAAAGCTCGGGTATATAAACAACCCAGGCACGCGGAGACGAGGATGTATTGACGAGTTCCTCCTTGTAAAGGGAGTACGTCTCGTTGGAGGGGCGTGAGCTCGCCACACGAGGCCTACTCAAGATGCCACAAAGGTATCACCCTATTCTCCGATGAACCGCACCCAAGGCTTTGGTTCACCTTCCACTATCGGAATCCTTCGAGGCGGAATCCGGAGCCTTTACAACGCTCTTGGGGAACACACCCACAACTCAATTGGGGGCTCCCAAATCTTGCTGAAGCTTCACAACTCGAAGGCTTCGCGGCACACCAAACCGTCTAGGGTACACAATGCACCCAAGAGGCACAAGCTCTTGGGAACACAATGCACCCAAGAGTAATAAGCTTCTCAACCTTCAAACCCACGAATCTTCGTGGAGAGCAAACCGATGCAACTAATGCAAGAGGCAAGAACACACTAAGCGGTCAAATCCTTCTCTCCAAAATCCAACCAAAGCAACTAACGCTATGGAGGGATTTAAGAGGAAGAACAAAGATGAGAAACACTAAGAACTCCAAAATCTAGATCTACTAGGTTCCCCTCACTTAGAGGAGGAATGTGTCGTGGTATTGTCGAATCTAGCCGCGATAGGGGTGCCATTGAGCTAGGTAGAGAGGTGGGTATAGGAGATGCGGGAGATTCCAGTGACGGGATGAGCACAAGTTTACCCAGCTTCAGATCTCGCAACGGTGGCGAAACCCTACGTGCTGCTATAATTCACTATAAGGCAATATGCACCAATTACAATGAAAGTTAGAGCGTATGGCTCAGATCGTTCCCTAAGGTGTCACATAGGCCGGCTTATAAAGGCATCCGGACCTAGGGCTTACAGGAAGCAACCTAACCGACTAAGTTACAGAGTTCTACTCTAACCCGGCTTGGTGATGCATGTAAAATGCATACATGAACTTTGCATTATAATACTCATATTTCAATCATATTTGCATCATATAAGGGTTATATCATTGTTTTATAATGATTTTGGGAAGATTTCACAGTTTTCCTATTTTTCTGGAATTAACCCTGCATTGGCAGAAAACCCTATTTTCTATATTTTGATGTTTCAGGGACCCAAACGACGTCCAAATGACCTGAAAATTTACGAGCATCGGTTTTGGAAGGAACAAAGCGTAGGAGCGAAGAAAGCGAAAAAGTGGAAGCCCGAAGGTCAAAAGAGGGGGGCCCACGCGGCCAGATTCCTTGGCCACGTGGGGCCCACCAACTTGGCCCTCGTGGCTCCGTTGCCGTCGATCTTTCTTCCCGAAGCTTCCTTTTGACCTAAAAACGACTATAAAAATAGTCCCCCAACGTTTTCCAGAAGGGAGCGCCGCCGAAACACAGAAACCACGAAACAGAGACCTGAAGCTGCAGATTGGAGGGGGAAAACTCCGGCGGGGCGCTGCCGGGGTGGTCTCCATCTCCCCCAACGACATCTCCACCGTCTCCATGATGAAGAGGGAGTAGTCTCCCTCGGGGATGAGGGCTCATGCTGGTAGCTAGGTGGTTTATCTCTCTCTCCCATGGTGTGATCTTTATGTGATCATGAGCTTTGTAATCTAGTTGAATCCATAAATGTTACTCTTCATTATCTTATGAATTATGCTACTCAAGTGGTTTTATTAATGTAATTTCCGGAGTCACCTTTGTCCCATGGTGCGAAGTTGACAGTGTGCACACCGTGTGTGGCTCTTAGGCTAAAGATTACAGGAATACTTATCATGAGTTATTATTTGTGTTGGATGTCTCTATGAAATTGTGGTGTTTGTCTAGTACTATTTAGGGGGCTCAAGTTGACAGTGTGGGGTTTCCTAGATGTGGAATGCGACTTTAAGGTGTGCTTTTATAGCCCTACACAGTGGATTGGTGTTCGTTATCCAACAAGAGAATAATTCAGAGTAGCATAATGAAGAGGAAATATTTATGTATTCAATTATATTATTATTGTTGAGAGTGTCCACTAGTGAAAGTATGATCCCTAGGCCTTATTTCCAAGCATTGAAACACCGTTTACACCTTTGTCTTGTCCTCTTGCATTGAAGAGGATTGGGACACTTTTACATTCTTGTTTTGTTACATTAAACTTCCATCCATTAAATCAACCATCTTGTTCTTTAAACTTGTTTAGTGCATAATCAACTAAAACTTGTGACACTTTAGTTGTAGGGAATAGATAACTGGCGGATCAATACCCTACTTCCACACTACAGTGATCCCCTGCTCTTGGGGGTTATCAAGTACTTTTCTGGCGCCGTTGCCGGGGAGCGTAGCGCTTAAGTTATTATTCTTGTGTGCACTAGACTTTGGATTTATTTTATCTTGTTTTATATCTTGCAATCATCTAAGCTTGGGGAGGTTTACCTCTTTTACTTGTTTGGTTGTGAGTTTTTCTTAGATTTACTTTCAGCTTTGCATTCACTTTATCCTTATATCAAAAACCCAAAAAAATTAGAAAATGGAAAACTAAAAACGCCATGATAGCTGCTAAATTTAGAGAATCATATGAAGGGAAAAGATTAGGAGGCTTCATAGAGCTTCTAAATGAAATTGCTAGTAGGCTGCTTAATTATCATAAGTAAGAAACTTGTTGCTCTGAATACTTTAGACACTTTGAATTCCAATGCCCTTCCAATAAAGAACATGTTATTGCCACTTATCATACAGGGAATTATGCTCATTTAGGGATGGAAGAAGTAGAGCAATTTGTTATTTTTATGGCAGCCTATGAATTATACACCTTCATTGATGAACATGAAACCTGCCCTATAGCTTCTCAATTTAAAGTTTTTATTGCCAATCTCCTTAATCTCTGCATAATTGAATTTAATGAAAATATCTATGTTGTTGACACAAGAAAGAGAGCTGCCCAAGAAAGCTCTAATATTTTGCAGGAAGAGGATGATGAAAACATAAGCTTGGAAGAGGAAGAATGTGAAGAGTAGATTGAAATGGATATGTTCCAACCTAAGCTTGGGGAAGAGTTGGATCTCCCAACTTCACCATCAACATTTGATAGTAGCACTCAAACTAAAAAATCTTTTATTATTTATGAGAACCCATGTTATGATGAGTGTCAAACTGAAAATTCTATGGTCCTATATGATAACCCATGCTATTATGATGAAACTAATAATGCTCCTTTACTTTTTAATGATGCTACTAGTGAACTTATTGATGATAATGAGGAGTGTTGTTTAAATATGCTATATGATAATGCTTTAGATGATAGTCCTATTTTGCTTGATAATCCTCCATGCTTAGAAATTTCTACTAGCTTATGTGAGGATAAATATGATAAACTTGCTGGTTGTAATGATACTCTCATTCATGAGAGTCCTATATCATTCTTGAATTCAACTATTTACTCAAATAAGGAGAAATATGCTTTATGTGAGAAATATATGCATGGTTTGAAATTATCTAATAGAAATTCTACTTGCAACCATGATGCTAATGATGATACTATTTCTTGCAACAATTTTGAGAGAGGAAAGCATGCTATTGATTGCCATGATAATTTTAAGGATCCTCTCCACACTACAAAATCTACAAGTTGCCTCAATCTAGTAATTATATTGTCAACTTTGCTTTTACTACTTGCAAATATTATAAAAGAATCCTTATAATAAATTTAAGTTGCAATCCTACTTATAAAATGCATTGGTCTACTCATACTTGTTTTAATTCATTCATATACAAAATGCCAATGCATAGGAAGAAATTTAGATATCGATGTTACTTAATATATGCTACATGGTGTTTCCTTTTGTGCTTTAAAGTGTTCAATATATTGATTGGCTTGATCACACCATGGGATCCTGGTATTTGCATGAAACACTTCCCAAGGAAGAGGGACACATCAAAGTTCAAGCTCCCTCATGAGCTTCGTCCACAATAAATATCAAGTAAAAATCCTAGCTATATGGCTATAAACAAAGCGCTTTACGGGAGGTAACCCGGTTGTTTTTATTTTTGATTTTCTTTGTGTTCTCTTGCTGTAACAATAGACTTAGTTTTTAGTTTAGTTTCTGGAATTACTAATAAAGTGCCAAGTTTTACCTATTTTGGTATGAAAAAAGTTGCTATTTGCATTCGGAGATTTTATTCCAGCACGAATCTGTGCATGGTTTAATTTTTCATTCCTATTCTGTGACTCCGAATGAGCTGAAATTTTTACTGCAACTGCAAATTTTCATCCTCTATATGCATGAATTTTGTCAGAATTTTTAGACATTTTTAAGTAGGGTAGAAAAATGCGTTTCGCTGCTGCTAATTTTCTGGACAGATTCTGTCCCATTTTGTTTGATGCATTCTTTGAACTGTTAACTTGAATCTTTTTTATCCAATTAAGTTTATAAGTAGGCATACAACATTATACACTCTCTGGACATTAATATGAATTTTTTTCTAAGGATTCTATGCAGCAAGTAATTCATTTGTCTATCACTACTAATGTCACCCCACAGAAAAGAAATGGGAGAAACAGTGTTGTGAAGTTTTTTCACAGGGATTAGAGGAGATGTACCAAGAGCTATCCAAGGATGGTGACGACCATAAGCTTGGGGATGTGAAGACAACCTCACTGGACCAACACACTCTCGGTTTGCACACGTCTAACTTCTGTTTTTCTATCAATACACTTTATCGCATAAACTTGGAGCGTCTTTTGTTTGCTTGTTATTTTAGTTTAATCTTTTGTTTTGAGACCACCACTATCATTTATATATGAGAGAGCTACTGTAATTTGGATTGAATTAAGTTTGATGCTATAATAAGATTGGGAAAGGGATGTTTGAGTTGATTTAAAAAGATACATATAGTTGCATAATTCATGTGCTTTCTAATGAGTATTAATTTGCAAGTGTTTTATCAAGAGCTATCTCTTATTCATGTTTTGATGCTGAATGTTACCTTAATTTATTTAACATGGATTGGTTAGTTCTATGGACACTTGTGCATGCATTTAGACGGTCAACTTTCTCCCTTATGCTAGCCCAAAAATTCCAACAAGTAAAAACTTGTTTTCCAACACCTTCAACCAAAGTTTTTGCACTGAGTCCACCATATCTACCTATTAGCTTTATGCTATTCCGAGTATGTTTATCATGTTACTTTGTGTTATCTATAGCTCTGAATTTAAAATGCTTATGTTATTGATTGTTATGGGAAAAGTTGGTTAAATAGCTCTCACACCTTACTATTGCATTTAATAAACATGAACCATTGTGATTAAAATTATGAAGTTGTGAGATTGAAAGAGTCTTGGTTGGTAGTTAGCCCAAATGTGCTGTCACATGGCAAGCTTTCAACATGCTCATAATTATATTTAGTTGATATCATGTACTTTTATTTATGGATGCCTATCATAGTGCCAAATAATTGTGGAAACTAAGTAAGTTTAAGTAGTTGTATAAATGGCTAGAGAGACACCTGGGCCGCTAATCTAAGCCATGTTGTCATGGTGGAAATTTACTTACATGCTATTGTGAACCTTCAGTGATGCACCTCATAATAAACAGCTATATCAGTAGTAAATAAAAAGGGTGTTGAGATTGTTCATTATGTTTGTTTGTCTTGTTATTTTGACATGGGCTTGTTCCATGTCCTGGGACAAGAGGTACCCCAGTTGACCCTCTTGATGACGCTACTATACAATGAATTTTACTTGAACTTGCTTTGTATCCCAAGTTGAGTAACACCATGGTGTAGGTACTCGTATTCACGGGGCATGAGACTTTCAACCATTTCTTTGTCAAGCACACTACTCATATTTGCTTTCACTTTAAACTTTAACCATTCAAGATGTTATGATAAGGGGTAATGAGAGCTTGACACCAATACCACATTGCAAACATTAACTTAAGTAAAAGTATTTGGAAGTTAGATGAAACTTGTTCATGTTTTACCTCTACTCATTTATATATCTTTTCAAAGTGTCCACCTTTTATATTCAGTTTTATAAGAGTACTCTATGACCATTATAGGATGTTTTAAATTTTCATTATGCATACATTTGGTCCATAGTACTTTCTTCTAAGTTACACTTTGTGAATTATCATTGAACATCCTTGCATTGAGTAATTGATATCACTTCATAATCTATCTTGCATATTGCTACTCCTTTAAAGAATGAATCATTTGACTTTATGTAGCAATAGTAATCATCTTTGATATCCTTTGATAGCATTTAAATGCAAAGTCCATGTTAGTTTTATCACCTTCATACTCGAGGACGAGTATAGGTTAAGCTTGGGGATGTTGATGCATGTAAATGCATACATGAACTTTGCATTATAATACTCATATTTCAATCATATTTGCATCATATAAGGGTTATATCATTGTTTTATAATGATTTTGGGAAGATTTCACAGTTTTCCTATTTTTCTGGAATTAACCCTGCACTGGCAGAAAACCCTATTTTCTATATTTTGATGTTTCAGGGACCCAAACGACGTCCAAATGACCTGAAAATTTACGAGCATCAGTTTTTGGAAGGAACAAAGCGTAGGAGCGAAGAAAGCGAAAAAGTGGAAGCCCAGAGGCCAAAAGAGGGGGGCCACGCGGCCAGATTGCTTGGCCGCGTGGGGCCCACCAACTTGGCCCTCGTGGCTCCGTTGCCGTCGATCTTTCTTCCCGAAGCTTTCTTTTGACCTAAAAATGACTATAAAAATAGTCCCCCGACGTTTTCCAGAAGGGAGTGCCGCCGAAACACATAAACCACGAAACAGAGACCTGAAGCTGCAGATTGGAGGGGAAAAACTTCGGCGGGGCGCTGCCAGGGTGGTCTCCATCTCTCCCAACGACATCTCCACCGTCTCCATGATGAAGAGGGAGTAGTCTCCCTCGGGGATGAGGGCTCATGCCGGTAGCTATGTGGTTTATCTCTCTCTCCCATGGTGTGATCTTTATGTGATCATGAGCTTTGTAATCTAGTTGAATCCATAGATGTTACTCTTCATTATCTTATGAATTATGCTACTCAAGTGGTTTTATTAATGTAATTTCCGGAGTCACCTTTGTCCCATGGTGCGAAGTTGACAGTGTGCCCACCGTGTGTGGCTCTTAGGCTAAAGATTACAGGAATACTTATCATGAGTTATTATTTGTGTTGGATGTCTCTATGAAATTGTGGTGTTTTTTTAGTACTATTTAGGGGGCTCAAGTTGACAGCGTGGGGTTCCCTAGATGTGGAATGCGACTTTAAGGTGTGCTTTTATAGCCCTACGCAGTGGATTGGTGTTCGTTATCCAACAAGATAATAATTCAGAGTAGCATAATGAAGAGAAAATATTTATGTATTCAATTATATTATTATTGTTGAGAGTGTCCACTAGTGAAAGTATGATCCCTAGGCCTTATTTCCAAGCACTGAAACACCGTTTACACCTTTGTCTTGTCCTCTTGCATTGAAGAGGATTGGGACACTTTTACATTCTTTTTTTTTGTTACATTAAACTTCCATCCATTAAATCAACCATCTTGTTCTTTAAACTTGTTTAGTGCATAATCAACTAAAACTTGTGACACTTTAGTTGTAGTGAATATATAACTTTTCCTTCTTGCTCCTGCGGATCGATACCCTACTTCCACATTGAGAGGTGCTACATTGATCCCCAGCTCTTGGTGGTTATCACTTCTGCCTTGCCTTGAGTGCTAAGTCACCCTCAATGCAGGCCGGCTTCTGGAACCTTCCCTTAGCCGGATGGGCCTCCTGCGCTTCATTGTACTGGGCCGCCCGGTAAGCCGGATTTCGGCTTACCACCACTTTGGGCCACCCGGGTACGTTTGCTTTTGTCACCTACGTGAGGGTACCTGTTCGGCATAACCCCAATAGTAGCCCCCAGAAAGCTTCAAGTACTTCAGCGGTTGGCTTCAATATTTCGACAATGTGTTGTTCGGGAATTTCTTCATCCGTTGTCGGGCTTGGAGCATTCCTAGAAACTTATAGCCATGCCGAACAGCTTTGTTGATTTCTGTGTGCCGGCTCTTCATGCCGAAAAGCACTTGAGTGCGTATTGACATGCGTCCGGCGATTTGACGGGTTTGTCAGACCCGACAGAGTGAGTGGAGCGGCATCTTTGAATGTGGGGCTAGTTTTTGTTTTTCCCGCGCTGGAACCGAGGCGTCGGATCGAAGGAACTCCTGTCATCGGTCCGATACCGTGACGCGTGGTGGATTTATCGCTCCGGACCGTTGCACGAATCTCGGCACTTCCGCTATAAAAGCGGGCCGCCTCATCTTCGTCACGGCCATTACCCCATTTGCAACCCTAGCTCATCTTCTCCAGATCTCATCTCCCCGAGCTCGAGTTCTTCCATCGCATTCCCGAGCTCCATGGCATCCAGCGCGTCGGGCTCTCCGATCATTGACGCCACGCCCCTTGACTCGGCGCCGCTGATGGGAGGCGCAGTTTCTGCCGCCTCCGCCGCCAGCTCCGACCCTTCTGCCGCTCCTTTGACCTCTCCTTCCTCTACTCCGGTGGTCTCCTCCTCTGCCGCAACTAGCCGCGACGAGGTTGCCTTTGCCCAAGCCGCAGCTGAAGCCGCGGCCTCAGTAGCTTCGGCTTCTGCGACTGCCGCGGATGTTGCCGAGGAAGCTCGGGGCACTGAAGACGAAGAAGAGGAAGAAGAAGCCAGCAGAAAAGATGCCGGCTGACCTTGCCGCCATCAAGGCAAGGATTACGGAGTTGACTTCCAGCTCTCCTCCCCTAACTGGGGAGGACACCATAATATGTTGGATGAAAAGACGGATCCAGCCCCTCCAACATCGCGCTCGCCTTTTGTGCGAGTACACGGACAACTCTGATCCCATGCGGATCAGCGAGAAAGACTTGGAGCAAGGCCTCTTTGAGGCCCGCTTCAACAAGCTTATCAAAGCCCGGCCTAACGAAGGCCGGCAATATAAAGAATCGCTGTCGATGTATACGGCAACCAACCCTCCCCCAAAGGTACTTTGTCGAATCAAAGTTCAATTCTTTAAGGAATTCGGGTTTGCCTTTAACGGACTAACATGTAATATGCCAGATTCCCGGAGTCTCCACCGCTCGTCCCTCTGGCACGTCATCGTCCAGCAAGGCGACCAAGCGGCCCATCTCCTTTTCTTTGGCTACTACAGAGAGCCGGAAGAGGAAGAGACAATCCATTACAATTGGCGCCAAGTCATCCGAAGAAGATGACGCTCTCGCTGGGCTCAACATTCCCAGCAAGAAGTAAGTCGGCTAAAACATCTCTTCTTTGCTTTGCAATATTGCCGGATCTTCTATTCTTACTCCTTTGTCTTTGCAGGATAAAGAAGGGCGCACCTTTGAAACAAAAGGTGTGTGCCACGCGGAAGAAGGCCTCTCCCGCTATTCCTCCCCCAACTCCTTCGGCTTTGAAGCCAACACCAGTGGAGGAGAACTCCACCCGTGCCATGGTGGCAGGTCCGACTCTTGGGAGATCCGGGATTATACCTCCCGCTCAATGGGCGGAGATGACGGGGAAGATGACAGAACATTCCTCTTCACCAAGGGCTGAAGCTCCGGCAAATGATGCCCCGACCTTTCCTCCGATTAAGGTGGAGGCCTTCGATGACGAGGGGCGCATCAAGCCGGAGTTCATGAGCCGGTTCATGCGTGCTCCTCGGCTTCCCTGGAAGAAAGGAACAACCGTCCGGGATGACGAGCCGGACCAGACCAAGGCTTATGACACCTTTGATGTCATTGAAATCCTCGAAGATCAGCAGAATTACTTTGCTGAAAGCTTTGAGGCCAGCATGACTCTTCTCCGCGAGGACTACCAGGTAAATAACTTCCCCAGTAGCCCCCGAGCACTATGCCGGGTTAAGTTTTACAAACTAGCCGACATAGTGGTCCGAGTTAATGCGTATGCATATGCTTAGCCCCCTAACGATGAAATGTCATCTTGTAGCCAGTCTTGCTCGTCAATATAGCTTTAGGATTTTAGCACCTCCTTACGCAGATCCATCGCAAAATTGGTGCTGAAACCATCAACTTTTTGGGTGTCCGAAATCAGGAGATGCGCCGGCTAAAAACGGAGATGGCGAACAAAGACGCCATTATCGCCGGCTTTGAGGCGGACCACGTCGCATACCAAGGTATGAATGCTGAAACTTTAACTTTTTATAACAGGCTTATCTTTATACTGCTGACATTTTGTCTTGCAGACGCCATTATCAAAGCCAAGGAGTTTGCCGAGAGCGCAGGCAGCCTCGACCGGCTCCGCGACGAAAACATTGAGCTGAATAAGCTTAATCAGTCAATGACGACGGAGCTAGAGACGGCCAAGAAGAACCTCGCCAAAGCCGAACAAGCTCTAGAAACAGAGAAGCAGAAGCACAAGGATGCGCTCCGTGAAGTCCAGGATCGGCTTGACAAACGCCTCGATGAGTCGGTGGCTATAGACAACCAGCTTCTGAGTAAGTTTCGTTTAAAAACCCACACTCATTGCTTTCTGTCTTAGCCATTTTATAATTTGACTTCGCTTTTCCAGCTCCGGCGGGTTACGGCCATGAGCTGTCAGCGGAGAACCGGCTTTACGGGATTTTGGAGATAGGGGAACTCCTCCCAAAGATTCTTTCTTCGGGAAAGAAGTTTGTCGAGAAATTCTTTCCCGGCAACCCCGAGCCACTGACGGATCTTGCGAGCCTGCCGGCTGAACTGGACGAAGCAACTTCGTCATTTGATGAACGGCTTCGCTCGAGTGCACGATGAGGCGCAAAGACAGCCCTGGGCCTAATGATGTCACACTATCCGGAGGCGGAGGCTTGGCGTGTCGCGTCCGGCTTTCCTCTTGAAAAAGAGGACGACACCCCGCTAGACGAGAAAGACCGGAAAAAATCCTGCACTCTGTCTCCGGCTATGCCAACAAGATCACCAAGATGGTCTCCCTCACCACAACCTTCAAGGAGGTGCCATGCCCGCCGACTCCTGTCCAGTCTGATGACGACGGTGAAGAGGCGAACAAATCTGCATAAGCTGAACTTGGTCCTTGAGCCGGCCATCCCTAAAAAAGCAATCATTTGATGTAAAGCCGTCCAAACATTGCGTATGTCTGTATAAACGACTTAGTCTTTTGATGTATTAAGTCAGCTTTTTTATTTGCAAATTTGCGATTTTTATGCCTCAGTTTATTCTGGCCTTAACACCTTAGCCTTTAAGCGCCGGCAAACCTATTGCGAAACAAACTTGCTGAGCAACAGGTTACATAGCGACCAACCTGTTTAGACCCAGAACAAGTGCCGCCTTTCGGTGCCGAAACGCTTTGAAGCAACCCGGCGCAAAAAGCTATCAGACAAACATTAATTTGGCAAAACGTTGTTTTTTCATCACCTTAAGGCAGATTCAACATGAAAGAAAGTTTACCAACAAGCAACACATGCAATTTCGGGTAAACAGATGATAACAATAAGATCATTGGGAAATAAATGATGGTACAGATTCTCGAATTTCACATGAGAGAAACCAATTTTTATTTCATAATCACATTGACATGGTTACAATAGAATTTGCTAAGTGTAAAAGGGGCGTAGCTGAGCGATGTTCCACGAACGTTTCGTCTCATATAAGTCGTCATCTACATGCCTTTTCCTCTTGCGACCTTTCTTCCTGGGATCTTTCTTTGAATCCCTTACGTCGAGGAGATAGTATGACCCGTTTTTCAGAGCTTTGCTGATAACAAAAGGTCCTTTCCATGGATGGTATAACTTCTGCTGTCGGCTTTGCACAAGCCGAAGCACTAAGAGGGTGTTTGGTTAGGCTTTCGCTTTGGCTTTTGACTTTGGCTTATAAGCTCAAAAAGCATCTAAATAGGTGCTTTTGACTTTTGGCTTTTGGCTTATACCATAGTAAAACATAAGTCAAAAGCCAAAAGCGAAAAGCACCTATTTAGGTGCTTTTTCGGCTTATAAGCCAAAGCCAAAAGCCATAGCCAAAGCCTAACCAAACACCCCCTAAGTCGCCTTCTCGAAAATATCGATTCCGCGCTCTACGACTCTGATAGCGACGTAGATCTTGCTGATAGATGGCGGATCGTTGGAGTGCTAGCTCTCTTTCTTCTTCGAGGATGTAAAAGCCGTCTTGATGTGCTTCTTCTGCGTCTTCTTCGACGTAGGCTTCGACTCGAGACGAATCGTGGATCATGTCGGTTGGCAGTACTGCTTCTGCACCGTAAACTAGAAGAAAGGGGTGAAGCCGGTCAATCTATTTGTGGTAGTACGAATACTCCATAAGACTGTCGGCATTTCATCAACCCAAGCGCCGGCTGCTTGATGCAATGGGGTTTCAAGCCTCGGCTTAATACCCTGCAGAATAATGCCATTACTGCGCTCTACCTGTCCATTGGATTGCGGATGTGCCATCGATGCCACGCCGAGCCGGATTTTTGATCGGCTGCAAAACTTCGATAGCTCACCAACGGCAAAATTTGTACCATTGTCAGTGATAATGCTATGCGGTATGCCGAATCGAGTTGTTATCTCGACGATGAATTTTGTAGCTGTAGCTTCGTCGAGTTTCTTGATGGGCTTTGCCTCCACCCACTTTGTGAATTTGTCGACCGCCACCAGCAGGTGAGTTAAGCCTCCTCTTGACGTCTTGAAAGGTACCACCATGTCGATCCCCCAGACCGCGAACGGCCAAGTTATAGGGATCGTCCTGAGCTGGCAAGTGAGCCTGCTTTGCATAGCGCTGACATCCTTCACAAGTTTTGACGATGTTGATGGCATCCTCCTTAGCCGTCAGCCAGAAGAAACCATGTCGAAATGCCTTGGCGACCAAAGCATTTGCCGCCACGTGATGCCCACATTCGCCGGAGTGGATTTCCTCAAGGATTTGCCGCCCTTCTTCTGGAGAAACGCATCTTTGGAAGATGCCGGACGTGCTCCGTTTGTAAAGTTGTCCATCAATAATCGTGTACGCCTTTGCTCGGCGTTCAATTTGACGGCTCAGCACTTCATAGTCCTTCGGCAGTTTTTTATTAATCAGGAAATCAATGTATGGAGTGGTCCAATCTGGGGTTACCAGGCATACATGAACTGACTCTGCCGACAAGGGATAGTCTTCATCGCCACCTTTGATGGACGGCTTATGCAGATGATGGAGAATTACATCTGGAGGCACCTCCTTCTGCCTGGAGCCTATCCTGGCCAAGGCGTCAGCAGTTTCATTGTCATCTCTGGAGATATGTCGGACCTCTAATCCGGCACAGCATCTGCCGAATTCGTCGACTGTTCTCCTATATTCCGCCATTGTGGGACTTTTTGTGTCCCAGCATCCGTCAAGTTGCTGTACAACAAGATCTGAGTCGCCATAACAGAGGATGCGTTTCACTCCCAACTCCTTAGCCATATGAAGGCCATGGAGGAGAGCCTCATACACTGCTACGTTGTTGGTAGCGTTGAAGTGGATTCGGAGGACATAACTAAGCTTGTCACCCTTAGGCGACTTTAACACTACTCCAGCCCCCGAGACCTCCTTCATCTTTGAGCCATCGAAGTGCATTATCCATTACTGAGAATTCGGCAAAGGTGTGTTCTCCATCGCCTCTGTCCAGTCTGCAACAAAGTCGGCTAGAACTTAGGATTTGATGGCGGTTCTTGGCTTGTAATGGATGTCAAAAGCTGCTAACTCGATGCCCCATTTGGCAACTCGGCCTGTTGCGTCGGCATTGTTGATGATATCCTTCAATGGAGTTTTGCTGACAACCGTGATTGTGTGATCATGGAAGTAATGCCGTAGCTTTCTGGCGGCGAAGAATACGCCGTAGGCTAACTTCTGGTAGTGAGGGTAGCGTTGCTTCGAATCTGAGAACACCTCGCTAATGAAATAGACAGGACGCTGATCCGGCCATTGCTTCCCTTCCTCCAGGCGCTCAACTACAATGACGGCACTTATCACGAAATTGGTGGCCGACATGTAGAGCCGAAGCGACTCTCTTTCCTTCGGAGCTGCCAGGATTGGAGCATGTGTCAATGTATACTATAGCTATGCCAAAGCTGCCTCTGCTTCCTCTGTCCAAACAAAATTGTCCGACTTTTTGAGGAGCTTGTACAAGGGCAATGCTTTGTCACCAAGCCGGCTAATGAATCGGCTAACAGCCGCGGCGGAACCCGTAAGGCGCTGTATGTCCTTCAGACAAGTTGGCCTCTCGATGTTCTGAATCGTCTTTATCTTTTCCTGGTTAACTTCAATTCCTCTTTGAGAAACAATGAAGCCCAGGAGCTTGCCTGCGGGAACTCCAAAGAAGCATTTTGCCGGATTAAGCTTCATCTGGTACTCCCTTAGATTTGCAAAGGTTTCCGACAGATCGGCGATGAGATCGCCACGCTTATTCGACATGATCGTGATTTTGTTGACATAGACATGAACATTGCGGCCAATTTGCTTATCTAAACACCGCTGCATACACCTTTGGTAAGTAGCATCGGCGTTCTTTAAGCCGAAAGGCATTGTGACATAGCAGTAATTGCCGTATGGCGTGGTGAAGGACGTCTTGATTTGATCTGACTCCTTCATCTTTATCTGATGGTAACCCGAATAAGCGTCCAGAAAACATAGCATCTTGGAGCCAGCAGTTGAATCAATGACCTGATCGATACGCGGTAAGGCAAATGGATCTTTAGGACAGGCTTTGTTCAAGCCAGTGAAATCAATGCACATACGTAGTTCGGAGGTGTTTTTCTTTGGGACAAGCACGAGATTTGCCAACCAATCAGTGTGGACAACTTCACGGATGAACTTGGCGGCAGTGAGCCTTAGGATCTCCTTTCCAACCGCCTTGTGCTTCTCTGTTCCGAGCCGTCGGAGGCTTTGTTTGACTGGCTTAGCGTCCTTGTTGACTTTTAAGGAGTGCTCGACAAGTTTCCTCGGGACACCTGGCATGTCAGATGGTGACCAAGCGAAGATATCCCGATTCTCACGGAGAAAATTTACGAGCTCGCCTTCCTATTTGTCATCGAGGCCGGCACCGATGATGGCCTCCTTTGTCATATCATCCTTTGAGAGCTTGCCTTTCTTGGTGTCATCCTTTGGCTTGAAGCTTGAATCGACTTTAGAGGATGGCTTTTCAGTTGCCGGCATCTCATTAGGACTCATTGTCTTCTTGAGATCCTCCAATTCTTCCCTGGAGATTTCTTCTTCAGCATGGACGGCATTGGCAGCTTCACACTCCTTTGCCTTTTTGAAGTCTCCCTTGATTGTGATGATCCCATTGGGTCCCGGCATTTTAAGCTTGCTATAGATTTAGCAGGGCCGAGCCATGAATTTGGCGAAAGCCGGACGTCCAAAGATTGCATGATATACTCTTCTGAAAGGAACCACCTCAAAAGAGACGTCTTCTGTCCGGAAATTATCCGTGCCGCCAAAGGTGACCTTCAGGGTGATCCTTCCCATTGAGGAGACTTGTCGTCCCGACACAATCCCATGAAACTTCACATTGCTGTGGCTGAGTTGTGACTCGGAGAGACACATCCTCTTCAATGTTGCAGCACAGAGTATGTTAATGCTGCTTCCTCCGTCCATGAGCACCTTTGTCAACTTGTATTTGTCCGGGTTGTAGGGACTCTGTCCGGGTGATCGCTGCGATCCCATGTGATGGGGGTGTCAGACCAATCCAAATATTGAGGAACTGCAGGTACCGTAGCATTAAGTTCCCGCCAAGCCGCCTTTTCCTTGCGAGACGAATCTGTTTCCAGATTGATGATGAGACTTTCAGTATGCTTAGGGAACTTGCTGCCTTTTCCTTCTTTGGAGGCCGCGTCGTCAGATTCTGAAGCAGCGTCTTCCTTCTCTTTGTCGTCCTTCCTGGATTTGCGCTTGTTCCTTGACTTGCCGGCTTTGGGGTCCTTGGCGATGTCCCGATTAATGTGACATTGCTGGATCGTGTGGGAGCTCGTCTCATCCGGCCTCAGATGATGGACACAGGGGTTGTGCTTGATGTCGTCGTACTTCACCATTGGGGGTCGGGTTGGTCGGTTGCTTGCCGGCTTTTTGTCCTGCCACTTCCTGTTACTTGGGCCACCTTTGCCAAAGGTGGCAACAACTTCATGTGAAGGGCCGGCTTGGTATTCAACCTTCTTCTTCCCGGACTCGCGCCGGCGGGTTTCACCATTTTCCCTGAAGTCATCGTCAGCAGCAGCGTATTTGTTTGCACAAGCCAGTAAGCCACCCAAGGTTTCCGACTCATCGCTATAGATCATGAAGCGGAAAGTCGTCCCCTTCCTCAGAGATTGCTTGAAGGCATGGATCGCCTGAGTTTCTGAGACGCCCTCGCAAGCATTTTTTATCTCGCTCCATCGTGAAACGAATTCACGGCTAGACTCGTTCTTTTGCTGCACACACCGCTGTAAGTCGAAAATTGACTTGGGGCGTTTATACGTGCCCTGGAAGTGCTGAATAAAGACGTGCTTCATGTCACTCCAGGTATGAACTGTCTTCTCCGGCAAGCCTTCAATCCACATGTGTGCCGTCCTGGTCAATATCAGGGGCAAGAAGCGCACTGCGTCGGCACTGCCTTGGTATATGTCGCAGGCACTGACGTAATCTGAGAGCTAGGTCTCAGGATTAGCCGTACCGATGTACTTCTCCACCATCTTTGTTACGTTCGATAGAGTTGGAGGTAGGACTTGCTCTCTGATTGTTCTGCCAAAACACTTGTGGCCAAGGTACTGGGCATCTCTGGCCGACTTCCTCTCCTCGATTAGGCTGCGAACATCATTAGGTGATGGCGGCTTATCAACTGATTTTACTCGCCTTGATTCTTCCCTATGACGGCTTTGGCTCACCCGACTCGCGTTACGCGGAGGGCTTGGAGCCCTTTGCCGTCGTGGAGGGGGTATGTATTTGGAGGGGTTAACTCCCTCTTTGTGCAGTGGAGGCGGCGGTGGAGGTGGCATATTATCTCTGTTATCCTCCCTTCGAGGTGGATTCTCCCCCTCACGTCATCTCTCCTGACGAGGTGGTGCCGCCTTTTCCTTCTGAGGGTCCTCCTTTCGGTCCCGGCTTCGATGTCCTCCCCGGCTGTTGCCAGCTTCACGATGGCGCGATGAACTTGTCCGAGATTCTACCCCCTTAGGTGGTTGCTTGTCCTTCGGGTCCTTATCGCCGTCCTTGTTGTGGCTGCTTGAGCCGGCTAGATCATCATCTGGGTCTGCAGGTGCGGCAGCCATCGGCTTCTTGGCCGTCGAGTTGCAAAGACGAGAGTCATCAAATAGCCGTCCCGACTTGACCTGCGAGTCGTTTTGCTGCTGCTGTGCAACATCCAGTAGATAAGCCGAATACTTGAGGCAAGCGTCGCGGTCCAACGATTTGTCGAACATGACCTCCTGGGCCGCCTCCATGTTTTTGGCTGGGGTGTTGAAGTAACACAAATTGGTCACCGGATCACGTCGGTGGTGGTACTTTCTCCAGACTGAGTTAACATGGTCGGCTTCCCATTTGCTGCGGAAATCCAGCTTCTTGTGCAGGTTCTTGTCGCGAGCCGGACGGAAAACATCATTGGCTCCCTTTTCTCTCTGCTTCCGGATGAATTCCGTTTCCTTTTTTGTGATATCGACTTCACGCTCTGCTATCTGGGCTGCCTGTTCTTCCAGTTGGGCGCGACAATTCTCCATGTCGGCCAACGATGCATTTAGGAGGAAGTGGAGTTAGCAGTTTCTGATACTTTGCTATCCTTTCTTCGTACTCCTTCTCTATCGCCGCCTCGACTGTAGCATTAATGTCGTCTCCAGGAGCCGGCAATTTACTAGTTCCCTTCATTGGAGCCAGCGGTGGCATAAAGTCCACCTTTTAATTTCCGGCTTCTGGAGTTTTTTCTTCGCCATTGGCGGTTTTCGAGGCATTGGGGTCATCCTTTGGATCAGAGACGACATCGCCCATTAAGACCTCGATAGGGCGTCCTAAGAAGGACGCAACTTTCCGACTAAAATCGTCGGATTCTCCTTTAGATTGAAGGTCCTGCTCCATATGGGCAGTGTCCCCTGATCCGGCTTCCGAATCAGCCCGGTCTGCAAAGCAGGAAGGATAGACTCAGGTTCTGTCATCAACTCGTTAGAGCCGGATTCTCCTAGGATGCTAATGAAGTGGAAGTCTGACGCTGCCATAGTGGAACTTGCATCGTCTTCGGAATCTTCATCATCAGCGTCGAAAGCTAGATCCAGATCGGCAATCTCCTCAGAGTCCAGATCCGATCCATCGTCGAAGTTGCTGGGGTGGGTGGCGGGCACGCTCGAGGTGAAGCCGAGATCGTCCAAAGCCTTAGTGGTGAAGCCGACGAAGATGTCGATGCCGCCGATGGAAACCGTGGACCAGCAGGCGGGATCCTCCTTTGCCGGCGTCCAAAAGCCGTCATTGAGGACGTGGCCAGCTCTTGTCTCGTCGAAGTAGCTGACCAAGCTGACCGCGATGGTGTCGCCGATTCCGCCAGTAGATCCCGCCCGGAACGTAGCCCCGAACATCTCTAGCCCCATGGTGGGCGCCAACTGTCGTGGTATTTTCGAATCTAGCCGCGATAGGGGTGCCATCGAGCTAGGTAGAGAGGTGGGTATAGGAGCCGCGGGAGATTCCGGTGACGGGATGAGCATGAGTTTACCCAGCTTCGGATCTCGCTACGGTGGCGAAACCCTACATGCTGCTATAATTCACTATACGGCAATATGCGTCAATTACAATGAAAGTTAGAGCGTATGGTTCAGATCGTGCCCTAAGGCGTCCCATAGGCCGGCTTATAAAGGCGTCCATACCTAGGGCTTACAGGAAGTAACCTAACCGACTAAGTTACAGATTTCTACTCAAACCCGGCTTGGCCATGCCTTGAGTGCTAAGTCACCCTCAATGCAGGCCGGCTTCTGGAACCTTCCCTTAGCCGGATGGGCCTCCTGCGCTTCATCGTACTGGGCCGCCCGGTAAGCCGGATTTCGGCTTACCACCACTTTGGGCCACCCGGGTACGCTGGCTTTTTTCACCTACGTGAGGGTACCTGTTCGACATGACCAAAACATAATGGATTGGTGGAATGGTAGATCTAGATCTCCTCTCTTGTTTCCCTAAAGATGGGCAAGAATCATTGGAGGGAAGTAGAGCAATCAAGCTCTCAAGATGTGCAACAATGGAGGAGAGAGAGATCAAAGGGTTCAGAAAGGGTTAGTGAACCATTGGGGAAGAAAGCTCCATTTAAATAGGTCCCTGAGAAATCTGGCCGTTGGGCTCAGATTCCCGCGGGGCTGGTAGTACCGGCCCAAAGTGCGGTACTACCGCCCTACGCAAAACTACCCACCAACGGCTCACTGCAGAAAAACCCGTAGGGCCGGTAGTACCGCCCCAAGAGCCGGTACTTCCGCCCCCACCCAAACAGCCTACCAACGGCTAGCAGCAAAGAAACCCGCGAGGGTGGAACTTCCGGGAAACAGCCCGGTACTTCCGGTATAGCTTGTAGTTCCGCTTCCACTTCCGGGCAAGCTTCCAATAAAAAACATCGAGAGTCCAGTACCAAAAGACTTAAGCGGAAGTAGCCCCAGTACTAGGCCCGGTACTACCGGCCATGGTCCGGCCGGTACTACCGGCAAGTACAGCGGTACTACTGGACACAGAAAACAGCAGAACACCCGGTACGAGAAAAAAACATAACTTAATCATCCGGACTCTGTTTTCGATGATCTTGGGCTCGTTAGATTCGCAACGAAAAGTTCTACAAGATCATGTAGAGAAACATCATGGTACATCATGTGAGGAGGAAGCCACAAGGAGAGAGTTTGACCTCTCTTAGAAAAGACAAGCCAGTAAAACCTCCAACACCGAAAACTCAAAAGAAGACGCAAACGAAAACCATTTTCGGTGAACTTGGACTTATCATGACAAGCACGACAAGCACCAAGACCACACCACGATAAGAGCCAAATAAGAACCAATAAATATGATTGCAATGATGCAAGGATGCAAAGGTTTGAGCTCTCCACGAATGATACGATCAAGATACTCGGTCGAGAGACCTCTTGATAGTACGGTTATCTATCCTATAACCCGGTCTCTCAACAAACATCATGAGACCGGTAAAATAGAAATCCTATTAAGATCATACCTTTGCCTTGCGCATTAAACCACTTGAGGTCGAAGAAGACGATCTTCATCTCCTCAAGACGCACCACCTTTCTCGATTGCGCTTTGCTTGGTGAAGATTCACATGATGCTCCCCCATACACCAATATGGGAGAAGCACTCTTCGGCATATCTTCACTTGGCCTTTATCTTGATGATGATCACCAAGACGCCATCTTCCACGAGCCACATAGGATCCTTCACTTCATTCATGCTCATGGAGAAATACCTAGCCTTGACACCAACAAATGGAGATCAAGCAATGCAAATGGGACACACCTACAAGTAGCTCAATATAAACATTAGTCCATAGAGATTGTCATTAATTACCAAAACCACACATGGGGGCAACCATGCACTTTCAGCCGCTTCCCTAGTTGCTTCTCACTAAGAGGCTTCTTCTTCATTGGGCAATACCTAACATGGTGCCCTTCAATCTTGCACTTGAAGCAAGTAATCTTGGCAGAATTCTTGACTTGTTCTTGGCCTTTCTTCTTCTTCTCAACCTTGGTCTTGTTCTTATTGTTGGAGTTGAATCCAAGTCCATTCTTGTCATTGGGGGATTGTTGCACACTCAACATGTTGTCAAGTGCACTCTTACCTTCATGACGCTTTTCCAAGCCTTTCTTCATAGAAGTGGCTTGGGCCTTGAGCTCATTTCTTTCCTCTACATGGTTAGTGACAACACAAGTACTAGAGGAGGTAGATGCATCATTGTTAGAGCAACAACGCAAGGAAAGTAATTCATCACATGATGTACCAATATTATGAGTGGATGAACTACTAGGACTAGCACTTGGCAATATAGCATTTTTAGATAATGTTGTGCCATTATCCACAAGAGGCTCACTAGATATTACCTTGGTAGTGATGGCCTCAAGAGCTAACCTTAGCTTAGTATGGGAAGATAGAAGGTCCTCATTAGAGCTAGAAAGCTTTTCATGGATTTCTTCCAATTTCCCATACTTGCTAGTTAAGACCTACAGTTGAGCCCTTAGCTCAACATTCTCCTTCAAAATAGATGCTTCACAAGAATTGGAGTTAGTAGCACAAGCATCATTAACATTACGAATGGAAGAAGACAACTTGGCAAGCTCTTCCTTAAAGCTAGCATTTTCCTTTTTTTGTGACTTTATATTTAGTCATTGCATGGTCACGTTCTTTAATGAGTTTAGCAATTATTTCATTGTGAGACTCCTCAATAGATTCGAGTTTCTCCTCAAGAGAAACCCGAGTCTCATGCTCTTACTCAAGGGCATACTCAAAAGATGTTTTTTCATCCGCATCATCTCTTTCAATCCTTCCGTTTTCTACAAGGCTTGCTTCCAAAGCCTTAATAGTAAGCCCACGCTCAATTAGGGTTTCCATAATTTCAAAGAGGATAGCACGAGTCTTTTTATTTTTAGGAAGGACATTTAGAACCATTAGACCTTTCTTATGAAAGGATTCATCATCATCATCATCATCATCATCTTCTTCTTCTTCAACATTATTATCATTATCATCACTACTTGAGGATTTAGCCATAAGGCAAAAGATTGTTGATGAAGAAGAACAATTAATTAAAGAACTACACAAGTTCACATCTTGTTCCATAGAAAATTGAGTTTCCTATACATTATTAATAATACAAGAATTAGAGAAAACATAAGCATTTTTATCATGGCAACAAGATAAAGCAAGCATATCATCAAGAGATTTATCCAAGCAATTTTTGGATGATACGCAAGGACTATCAACACTTGCATGTATGACATTTATTGTGCTATGTGTGTTTAGGTCCAAAGATGAGGCATTGCAACAAGATAGAGATAAAGGATCATCAACAATGAACTCACTATCATTATTGCACAACCTATCACTACTCACCATCACATTAGTTTGTGGCTTACCATATTTTGGTGAAGTAGACGAAGATGAGAACTCATCACGGCCGGAGGTGGAGGGAGAACAATCATCCTCAACGGTCACGGACTTGCCATATTTATCTTGAAGCTTTGTCCACAATTCATGAGCGTTCTGAGAGACATGATTGACTCAAAAACTACAACACTCAAAAATTTGCAAAACTCATTAGAAGCTAGAGCATCTAGATATAAGTATTTCTCATCCTCTAAAGTCATACTTTCGTAATCCTTTGGAGGAGAAAAACCTATATCTAAGATAGGCTCAATATTGGGGTCCAAGACCCGTAAGTGACTAAGCATATGAGTTTTCCAAATAATAAAATTTGTGCCATCGAATATAAAAGTGGGATCGTGCACTAATTCTCTAAACGACATCTTTACTCTCTAGGCGGTAAAGCCCAAAAAGAGAGCCGAGGCTCTGATACTAATTGAAAGAACAAACGATGTCGCCTAGAGGAGGGGGGGGGTGAATAGGCGATTAAAACTTTTCCGGTTTAAGGCTTGACAATTGCGGAATAAAACTATGTGTTTAAATTAACAAGACAACAACCTAAATAAACTAGGCTAAAACCTATGTGCACCAACAACTTATGCTAATCAAGACAAACAACAAGGTGATAGCAAGATATAAAACTTCAAGCACGAATGCTATCACAATGTAAATTGCATAAGTAAAGAGCTCGGGTATAGAAATAACCGAGGCACGCGGAGACGAGGATGTATTCCCGAGTCCTCCTTGTTAAGGGAGTACGTCTCGTTGGAGGGGTGTGAGCTCGCCACAAAAGGCCTACACAAGATGCCACAAAAGGCCTCACCCTATTCTCCGATGAACCTCACCCCAAGGGTTAGGTTCACCTTCCACTAACGGAATCCTTCAAGGCAGAATCCGGAGCCTTTACAACGATCTTAGGGCACACACCCACAACTCAATCGGGGGCTCCCAAATCTTGCCCGAAGCTTCACAACTCGAAGTCTTCGCGACACCACCAACTGTCTAGGGTACACAATGCACCCAAGAGGCACAAGCTCTTGGGAACACAATGCACCCAAGAGTAACAAGCTTCTCGAACTTCAATCCCCGAATCTTCGTGGAGAGCACAACCCAATGCAACTAATGCAAAAGGCAAGACCACACAAGGTGGTCAAGTCCTTCACTCCCAAATCCAACCAAAGCAACTAATGCTAGAGAGGGATTTGAGAGGAAGAACAAGGAGAAACACAAAATAACTCCCAAGATCTATATCCAACGGGTTCCCCTCACTTAGAGGAGATTTGGTTTGGTGGAATAGTGGATCTAGATCTCCTCTCTCTTTTCCTCTAATTTGTGGCAAGAATCATTGAGGGAAGAGCAGGAATCAAGCTCTAAAAAATTGCAACAATGGAGGAGAGAGAGAGAGAGCAAAATCTGTTGAAGGAACAATGGGGAAGAAGGCCCCTATTTATATGGGGCCAAAAAATAGCCGTTGGGGCAAAAAAATGCCCAACCCCGTTAGCCCGGCCTGGGAGCGCTGGGGAATTGAACGAGGATGACTGCACGCCAGCCGGTCATTGGGGAATTGAACGAGGATGACTGAGAGCGCTGGGGACACTGGGGAGCCGGCCTGGGCTGGCTTGCGTGCGAGGTGGGCCGGCTGGCAGCCCGAAGGCGCCGACCTGGAGCCGGCCACAGCCCGGCCTGGCGGGAGGCGCGGGGCCGGCAGGCCACCCGAGAGGCCCGACCTGCCCCCGTCCTGGGCCGGCCAGCTAGTGCAGGTGGGCCGGGGAGGCGCCCAAAGCCGCTGGCCTCGTCCCGGCCTGGCCGGCCAGGCCGCCCTTTTTTTTTTTCTTTTTTTCCTTTTAAATTTCTGTCTAAAAAAAATCTTCCGAGAGAGAAACACTATAACTTTCAACCACGAACTCCGTTTTCGACAAACTTGGACTCGTTGGAATCACCACAATGAGCACTACAAGATTATGCTGAGAAACATCATAGTCCAACAAGATATTATAATAACAAATGGGGAAATGTTAAACCTCTCTCTCACAAACCGGAAACACCATATCTTTTGCAAATGAAGTCCGAATGAAGTGAAACCAATTTTGTTGGAAATAAGATGACAAGAGATACCCTTGAAAATATTGAAAACAAGTAAAGGAGATTTTGCAAATAATTGAAAGAGTGAGACCTTCCACAAGGATGAACCGACAAAATTTGCAATACCGAAAACGCAATAGAAGACACATATGAAAACCGTTTTCGGTGAACTTGGCCTTGTCATGACAAGCACGACAAGCACCAAGACCACACCACGATAAGAGAAAAATAAGAACCAATAAAGATGATTGTAAGGATGCAAGATTTGAGCTCTCCACGAACGATACGATCAAGATACTCGGCCGAGAGCCCCTCTTGATAGTACGTCTATCTATCCTATAACCCGGTCTCTCAAATAACATCATGAGACCGGTAAAATAGAAATTCTATCAAGATCATACCTTTGCCTTGTGCATAATCCACTTGAGGTCGATGATGACGATCTTCGTCTCCTCAAGACGAACCACCTTTCTTGATTGCGCTTCGCTTGGTGAAGACTCACATGTTGCTCCCTCATACACCAATATGGGAGAAGCATATCTTCACATGGATTTGAGTGTTGATCAACCCGCACTTAGCCTGGATCAACATGTAATCTTCTTCCCTTAGCCTTGACTCCAAGAAATGGAGATCAAGCAACGCATATAGACACAACCTACAAGTAGCTCAATACAAACATTAGTCCATAAAAATTGTCATTAATTACCAAAACCACGCATGGGGACAACCATGCACTTTCAGGACCGCCGGAGAAGAAGCAAATCAGCTACTGTGTGGGGGGCCAGAGAGATTGCAACGACTAGAGTGCTTAGTGTGCACACAAGAAAAAGGAAAGACAAAAGCGGTATGCCTCTGTTTTTAAGTTGTAGCGCACGACACACGGAGGATCGGAACGCGCGCTATCCTACGGCTGAACAATGAAGTTTTTCTTAAACGTGTTGCAATACAACCACATGGGCACATCACCTTTTACATGGAGTAAAGTGGTGTGCCCCTTGTGGATACGGATAGAATCCTACAATTATGGAGAGAGCAACGTGCCAATCTCTATTGATCTACAGGCCTCTCGGCCAAATTTGTTTGCCAGGCATCGATCCCACCGGACATACTGGTTTGCCATTTTATTTGGTCCGGTGATATAGATTTTGTCATTTTGTTTGCTCACCTAGACACTTGTAAAAAAACTCTCTTATAATCAATAAAGTTAGCAATTCTCTTGCTAACATAAAAAAAGTTTTCCTTAAGGGCTTGTTTACTAGTGATGTATTTTTATCCCCTAAGAAATTGGAGATGGAAGGAGGTTTGGTGAAATTTTCCGTTTCATCAAATCTACTCAAATCTTCATAAATACTCTTCCCCCCATAATACATTAGTATGGGATAGCGTTTTTAATTTACGCAAAAATGAGTGGTTGGTGGGGGGTATCCGGACTTGTAAACAGATTATTGAAGATTTTTCGAGATCCTAAAGAGTCCCCTACAATTTACTAAAATATACTTTAAATACACTATAAATAAACAAGACCAAAAGTGTTGCAATACATCCACATGGGTACATTACTTTTCACATATATAAAGTGATGTGCCGTCTTGTCGATACGGAGAGAATCCGACAATTATGGAGAGAGCAACGTGCAAATGTCTATTGATGCAGGCCACACGGCGAAATTTGTTTGCTGTGAAAAACAAAGACATACGTGTTTCCTGGCTAGCAAAAACAAGTGGCCACTGATAGTGCTGCGTTGCGTTCGCGCCTCTATAAATGGCCGGTTCTGGCTCGTCATATCCATCATATGCAGTTCTGCACCACTCGTTCCACCTCACGCTCCAGAGCAGACAGTGGTCCGCTCCGGAAACCAACAAGCGTACCGGTGGCGTGATGGACGGCGCCGCAGCCACCATGACGGCACGCAAGCAGGTGGTGCTGTACCCGTCGCCCGGGATGGGCCACCTTGTCTCCATGATCGAGCTCGGCAAGCTCTTCGCCGCCCGCGGCCTCGCCGTCACCGTCGTCATCGTGCAGCTGCCGTTCGAGGACACCGGCGCGAGGGGGCCTTTCCTCGCCGGCGTCACCGCGGCCAACCCCTCCATCTCCTTCCACTGCCTCCCGCAGGTCGAGCTCCCGCCCGTCCAGTCCAACCACCCCGAGGGGATTACCTTCGAGGTCGCCCGCGTCTCCAACCCCCACCTCTGCGACTTCCTCGCCCGCGCCTCCCCCGCCGTCCTCGTGGTGGACTTCTTCTGCAGCGTCGCCCTCGACGTCGCAGCGGAGCTTCGCATCCCGGCGTACTTCTTCTTCACGTCCGGCGCCGAGGCTCTGGCCCTTTTCCTGTACCTCCCGGTCCTGCACGCCCAGACGACGGCGAGCTTCCGAGACATGGGCGAGGAGCCCGTCCACGTACCAGGAATCTCCTCGTTTCCGGCGTCGCACGTGGTGAAGCCGCTCATGGACCGTGACGACGCTGCATACAGAGGATTCCTCAGCGTGTCCCCTTACCTCTGCCGCTGTCAGGGCATCATCGTCAACACCTGCCGCTCGCTCGAGCCGCGCGCCGTCGACGCCATTGCCTCCGGGCTCTGCACGCCTCGCGGCCTCCCGACGCCTCCTGTCTACTGCATCGGCCCGCTGATAAAGTCGGAGGAGGTGGGCGTGAAACACGGCGAGGAGTGCCTCGCCTGGCTGGACAAGCAGCCGAAGGCCAGCGTGGTGTTCCTCTGCTTCGGCAGCCTCGGCGTGTTCAGCGCGAAGCAGATCAGAGAGGTGGCCATTGGCGTGGAGGCGAGCGGCGAAAGGTTTCTTTGGGTCGTGCGGAGCCCGCCGAACGAGGACCCGGCGAAGAAGTTCGAGAAGCCGCCGGAGCCGGACCTCGACGCTCTCCTCCCGGAAGGCTTCCTGGACCGGACCAAGGGCAGGGGCCTCGTCGTCAAGACGTGGGCGCCGCAGCGTGACGTTCTGATGCACCGTGCGGTGGGTGGATTCGTGACGCACTGCGGCTGGAACTCCGTTCTGGAATCGGTCATGGCCGGCGTGCCCATGCTGGCATGGCCGCTGTACGCGGAGCAACGGATCAACAGAGTGTTCCTGGAGAAGGAGCTGGGTCTGGCCGTGGCGGTGGAAGGGTACGACAAGGATGGGGTGGAAGCCGACGAAGTTGCGTCGAAGGTGAGGTGGATGATGGACTCCGACGGCGGCAGGGTGCTCCGGGAGCGGGCGCTGGCTGCCAAGCAGCAGGCTGAGGAGGCGCTGCGCGACGGCGGCGAATCGTATGTGACGTTGGCGCGGCTGGTGGACTGCTGGATGCTTGCTTGACATGGTGAGACAAAGGTCGATGGGTTGTTTAACCAGATGTAGCGTGACGCACGTGTGCTATCACAAAGCGCCACACGGTCACCACAAACATGGTTATGTGTGAGTGTTTGGGCCAAAAAATCTCATTGTGCATGGAAATAAACAATGATGTTAAGAGTGATATCTGAGTTTCAGCTCATAATTTCAGTATCTTCCACTTTGCACACCGCTTTCATTATGACAAACATATCACCGGATCATTATAATTAGAGTTTTTATCATTCCTACCGCTATGACCGATTTAATCTCAGTTTTACTATTTGGCCAATCAAAATCTCAATCTTATAACTGCTTGTTACAACATCACTCATTTTGGTCCCTCTGTCTCTCTATTTTTAGTTTTATCCTTAGTTTTTCCATTTTTGGTTCTCCACCTCTTTCTCTTTTTTTTTTATCTCACTGATTTGTTGTACCTGCATGTCATCACTTTGATAAATCCAAATCCTATTCTATCAGCTAAAGTAATGAGTTGCACACAACACTCTTACCCCACATATCAAATCTTACATTGTGCCAAACTTACACTCATTGAAAATGGGCTCAACTTCTCAATTATTTCCCCAACCTTCGGTCATTTATCTCATATCTTGTTGCACACTCGCAATGGTGGGTGGAGAGGCTTCATCGTCGCCGCCGTCTGCGTCGGTGCGTGAAGGCGGGGGTTCACAACATTCCACTAAGCCCGATGGGATGTGCTCGTGATGCATCCAAAATGCATCCACTTTTCCAAGCACTTTGCCTCATAATTTGCTCCAGGATCCTTCCATATTTGAATAAAACTGCTGATTCTGACGCTGTTTTTAGCAAAGTCTCACCTCTGGCTATTTTTGCAGGAAATAAAATCGAGAAAAAAATACCACGTCACTTTTTCTGGAAAAGAAGCACGATGGACAAAAGGATGGACACGAGGGGTGCCGGAGGGCCAAATGAGGTGACCCCACCCCAAATGGGCCTCGGGCACCATCTCGCCTCTGGTCTTCGACGTACCCCTTTATATACGAGAAAAAATGCTTGCCCTAGAAGGGGAGGAGCTTTCGCGAAACACACCGCCGCCGCCACCATGTTCTTCGTTTCGGGGACAGATTGATCCAGGATTTCTCCTCCGGTGGAGGGATCCGGAGGCCGTCTTCACCGCCATCTTCACCGCCTTCATCTCCATCGACCATGAGCTCTTTCTCCAAAACCATGTGTGAGTAGTTTGCTGTAGGCATGTGAGGTGGATGGGGATTGGATGAGATTGACAATGTAACGCTACTCGTTGTTCGATAATCCTAGGGTTTATCTTGAGGATACTTTTGTGTTGTGTTGGTGCACTTATGCTATGTTTAATGCTTGCTACTAGGGCCCGAGTGGCATGATTTCAGTACTGAACTTATTTTCTTCATCATATAATTGAGTTTGGTATTTACCTGCAAAGTGTATCACCTGCTATTGTGTTGAACCTGCGAACCCTAAATGTGACATATAGGGAAAATAAGGGGGAGATGTTTTAGTTTGAGGATCCTATGTATTTATGGAGTGTTAATGCATTGTCCCGGTCTACACGAAAGGGTAGACCTTAATTACCTGTAGTTACAAGTTGGCCCCGGTAAAATGGGCAGGTAGGGCAATAGATGCTGTGCAAATTCTCTTGGTTAGTACGCACAACTATTTAAGGAACACATACCTACATACATCGGAGTTAGAGAAAAACCCCATTGCTAGCTTTACTTTATTATATGATCAATCTCATTCATGCAACGCCCCGCTGTCACCTCATGCCTACGTTTTAAATCTCTGAGTTACACTTTCACTTTTCCAGTGAAAACTGGGAAATCCTTGTTACTATTGTTGTTTTATTTCTGCTCGCTTGAATCCTTTACTGCCATTACGACTACTGCTGCAAGTTATTGATATACAGGTGTGGTTGAGAGTGACGCCTCAATTGCTAAGGTCTTATTAATATTCTTGTGTTCCCATCGTGTCGAACTATAAATTTGTGTAATACTTCCAAACGAAGACTTCAGCGATCCCCTATACTTGTGGGCATCAAGACGTTTTCTAGCGCCATTGCCGGGGAACCTAGCTTTATTGGTAAGACAACTTGATATCATTTATTTGCTGCATATACTTGTTCCTAACCATGGGAAAGGAGAAAAGCACTCCTAAGGAAGTGAGGCCTTCCACTACTTGACGAGGTAAGGACTTGCTAAGCAGGAAAAACTTTTCACCTGATGTTGCTTCTGCTATTGTTCGTAAGAAAAAGGGAAAAATTATTTCTAGTTCACCATTGTCTAAAATGTCTACTAGTAATGAAAGTGATTTAACATGTGGTAGCATAGACAAAGAAGTGACACTTGAAACACCTGAAATTCCTGAAATATCTGAGATAACTGAAACACCTGAGAATCCTGAATCTTCTATTAGTAAAAATGTGGAATCTGAACTAGAAGATAGGTAATATTGTGATGATATGGAAACTTCTTCTGAGAAAGAAGATGCTATTATTAAGGCTTTCATGAGTCCAAATTATGATGAAATGGATAAACTTGCTAGCTATATAAATTCTCCTCTTGATGACTATTTTCCTGTTACTGATAAAATGATTGGTCCAACTATTAAAATTAATGATAAAGACTATGCGTTTAACATTGATCCTGAAGTGATTGGAAGGGCTGAGAAGTCTAAATTTTATGGGAGAGAGGATGAGTTTCCTTTCGATCACATTGCTGATTTGCATGATTTATCTGTGTTATTTGGGAAAGATGAAATTAACCAACGCTACTATTTCTTAAAATTGTTTCCTTTTTCTTTGGGAGGAAGTGCTAAAACTTGGTATAATTGTTTAGAACCTGGATGTATTACTAGCAAGGAAGAATGTCTGCGTATGTTCTTTAATAAGTACTTCCCTGCTAATAAAATTCATGCTCTAACCCTTGAGATTAGTAATTTTTCACAGAAAGAGAAGGAGGATTTACCCCAAGCTTGGGGGAGGTATAATAAGATGGTTAGGAAATGTCCTACCCATGGCTTCAAGAATAACGAAATACTTGATATATTTTACAATGGACTAACTGAAAACACCAGAGGCTATCTTGATAGTATTGCAGGTAATGTTTCAGGGAAAGGACCGTTGATGAAGCAATTGAGTTATTGCAAACTATCTCAAAGAATTATGATGATTGGAATACCGATGAGATATTTCCGGAGAAGAAAGGAGGTATACTCAAACTGGACAAAGAGGCAATGAAAGAAGCCTCAAAGGACATTAAAGAGAAGAGAATTAAAACCTCTCATCTCAAGGAATTATCTGAAATGGGTGTCAAACTTCCTAATGATCAACCATGTTTCCCTATCCCAGTCAATGTTATTAGCACCAAAAAACGTAATGAAAAGGTAACATCATTTACTGAAGTATCATATGAGAATGATTTTTCTTATCGTCATGATCGTGAAGAGCATAATATTAGAGCGATGATCATGGAAAACTCTCACAAAATTAAATTTCTTCATGAAAGTTTGCATGCCAATGTGGGAGAGGTAAAAAGAATTGCTAAACATTGTGAGATGATGAATAATCAAGTAGAACAAATGATTTCTCTTCAAAATCAATTGTATGAAAAGCTTAATGTGAAGAAACAGGAATCATCCTCACCTGAAAAAGAACTACAAGAAGATGAAAATGTTGAAGAACCTGAAGCAGCTGAGAAGGAAGACCCTCAACCATCCATTGAGAAGAACAAGAAGAAAAACCATCCAAATCCACAAAAAGGTAAAGAAAGGGATCCGTGGGTACAAAGACCCATACCATATCCTCAAGAGGTAATGAAAACTTTGGACGACACTAGATTTGAGAAGTTCTTTGAGTTGATTAAATCTTTATACTTGCAAATTCCTCTTGTTGATGCTATTAAAATTCTTCCTTATTCAAAATACATGAAATATATTGTCACTAATAAAAGAAAGATTTCTACTGATGCTATTACTGCTATGCTTGCTGATTACTCCTTTAAAGGGAAAGTGCCTGAAAAAACGTGGAGATCCCGGTATTCCAACTATTCCTTGTCATATTAAAGAAACTTATGTGAGATATGCACTATGTGATTTGGGGGCTGGTGTTAGTGTCATGCCTTTCTCTTTGTATAAGAAACTTGATTTAAACAAATTGGTTCCAACTGAAGTTTCATTGCAAATGGTTGATAAATCAACTGCTATACCTATTGGAATATGTGAGGATGTACTTATTTTTGTTGCTAATGTGTTAATCCCTACAGACTTTGTTGTATTAGACATGCCTGAGGATGATAACTTGTCTATTATCCTTGGTAGACCTTTCTTAAACACTGCAGGGGCTGTGATAGATTGCACTGAAAGCAAAGTGACATTCAACGTTAAAGGAAAGGAGCACACTATCTATTTCCCCAAGAAGAAAGCTGTTACAATGGTAAACCAAATGGTGAATTGCATTAAAAGAAATACTCTTATAGTTGGAAGCTTTGAAATTCCCTTACCACCTCCTGAACCAAAATATGCTACCATAATGATTGGAACTATTCCAATCAAATATGAGGTAACTTGAATCTCTTCTTTACATATAAAAATAAAGATCATGTGTTATATCCTTTACATATTATTAATGAGACCTGATCAACCTCATTATTAATATGGAAATGATGCAAACTTGATTCCTATAAAGACTGCTTGAATTTTTTATTTATATACTCAAGAATTCTTAGAATATTTGCTTGGGCATATTTATTTCAAAGTGCAGAAATTTCAGAAATCTAGTTTGAAAAAGTCTCTGTAGAAATTTTTCTCGAAAAAATTCCAGAAAAATTCAGAGATAAGTTATTTTCAAGGGAGAGCTCACAGCCAAAAGAGGGACGCCAGAGGGCCACCAGGGGCCAAAAGAGGGTGCCCCACGTGCCCACTGTACCTGGCCGCGTGGGACCCCCCACTTTGGTCCACAGGTGGAGTTAGGTGGGGAGTTGGGGCTCATCTCCTTCCTCTCGACAGAAAACCAGCTCCAGGTATTTTATCCAAAAAAAATTGTGCTCTCTTGCGGCTCTCCTTGGATCTCCAAGTTTAGAGCAGCTTTCTCGAATCTGTTTGGTGGGATTACTCCTTGGTATGTGACTTCTCCACTCATCCAATTAGTTTTTGTTCTTGTGCTTTGTATCTGAAGTATTTTGTTGCACTAGGTGTCACTAAATATGTTTGATAAATCCATGGATTTAAGTTTTCTAGTTGATATTGATGCATGATATTGATGTGGAGACTAGATGTGGATGGCTTAATGTTGTATTAGAGTTTCACATCTTGATTTTTGCTGAAATTTATTTATGGGCAGCAAGGGTACCATGTTTAGCAAGGGCAAAGGATTGCTTGGGATGAGCTCAAGGCCCAAGAGAATGTAACAGCCCCAGCTTTGTAATAAAAATACGAAGAATTTTTCCACTTTTTGCATTCTTGTTTTGCATCATAGCATCCATAGGCAATTGCTATTTCTAACATTCACTTGGAAACAAATTGAAATGGGGAAGCAAACCTTGCACAACCATCCACCAAATGAATTTGCTCAACTTAGCAAACCAATAAACTGGAACTTCCAAATTGTCCAAGAAGTTCCAAGTGTGCATGTTATATCCATTTGATGAAGCAATTCCTTATTAAGCAAGGAAATAAATTTGATACTTCAATATGGCTTAATTCAATTTCTATTTTTGAAACCAAGTTAGACATTCCAAAAATTCAAACTAAAATCATGGGGAGCTTAAGTATTATCGTGAGGGACTCCATGAATATTTTTATTATTTTTGGGAATGTTTAAATACTCCAAAGAAATGAATTTGGGAAAATATCAAAAATGCCCGTAATAAAACCCTATGAACAAAAATGGTGCTAAACATTTTATTTTAGGGCACAAATTTTTGTGGAGGTGCTAAGTGTTATGGGGAGCCTCTGTAAATTTTCCCAGAATTTTTAAAATATCCGAGGGCCTTATTTAATTGTCTACATCCTGCTGGAAATAAATAAAAAGAGAAATGTTTAAATTTCTGACGGCGGGCCCCCTTGCCAGTCTCTCTCCCTCTCCCCTTCGTCACTGTGCTGCGCGGCACTGGCACCATGCTGGCGCCCATGCCGCCGCCCCTGTGCCGCGCTCTACCGGCCCCCACTGCCGCGCTGGAGGTCAAGACGATGCCCACGACGTCCTGGACGCCCCCTGCCCCATTTCCCCTTCCACCTGCTCCCGTTCCTCTCTCCTCTCTTGCTCGCATCGCTGCCGAGCTCGAGCTCGTGCCCTCCGCCGCATCGCCGTCGTCTCTGTCGACCCCGGGACCAACTAACCGCGCAGGAAGGATTGCCGCGTCGCCCTCTACCTCCATCACCGTCGCCCGCATGCTAGGAGGCGCGGAACCGAGCTAATCGAGCTCGATTTTCCGACGTCCGTCCGCCGCTCGCCGCTCCCGTCCTCGATGATTTCTGGTCGCCGTGGTCGTCCCCGTCCGCACCTAGCCACGCCAACGAGTTCCTGGTGAGGCCCGCGTTCTTCCTTCCCCTTTCCCCGCTTCTCCTCTTCGTCTCTCGCCGTCGATCGACTCCGGTCGCCGCCGGCGTCACAGTCACCGTGCACCCGGCCTCGGACCCAGCTGGGCCGGCCGAAGGCCGGAGGGCTCGGTAGGGTGCCCGGCCTGGACACCCCGGTCT
Organism: Puccinellia tenuiflora; assembly: GCA_012064385.1. Lineage (NCBI taxonomy): Eukaryota > Viridiplantae > Streptophyta > Magnoliopsida > Poales > Poaceae > Puccinellia > Puccinellia tenuiflora. The sequence goes on from QRDG01000394.1 coordinate 648,593, forward strand.
GGGCCGGCACGAGGCCGGCAGCCTCGGGCGCCCTCCCGGCCTGGGAGCCCAGCCTGGGCCGGCCAAAGGCCGGATCCTTCGGGCCACTCCCCGGCCTGCAGCCCGGCCTGACTGGTTGTTTTGTTTTTCTTTTTGGTTTTCAAAACCAAATTGAATATTTAATAACTATTCAAATATTGCTCGATTTTTCGACAAATCAAATATCAAATTATTTAGGAAAAGAAAACCTATCAGTTGGTAACATCTTCTTGTACTCTTGAGTAAAATACTTTCCCTTTTATTTGGAAATCCTAAAATGGTATAATTATTACCTAATCCGGAAAAATTCATAACTTGTGAAATAATTAACCAAAATTTGAGAATAACATATCAATGTGTTCAACACTTCAAACTCTATCAAACCATGCTAATATCACTTCATAATCACAAATTTTTATTCGATGTTTTTCTTTAAATGATTAAATGATTTAAATTCGAATACTTATTTAATGCACTATTTAATCATCGATGGCTGGAAATTCACAAATGAGGTACCAAAATGATCGGAAGAACAAAACCTATCCATTCATATCATGTTCATGCATATTTGAGCCACTTCTCTAATAATTAATAATAAATTATAAATAATGTGGTCACTAAGATAAATATGGGGTTGCTTCCAAATAATTGCACTAATTATTTCGCTCTCCATTTAATTTTGCTATTAAATTTATATGATGGTATCTTTGCATCAATTTGACATGTCATCATGTAATTGAGCATTGCACCTTGTGTTCGTGTGATTTATTTGTTCTTTTGTATTATTTTGGGTATCGATAGATTCCGGAGTTGAGGTCACCCCGACCTATCCCGACGAGCCGTACTACCCGCCCCGGCATCAAGGCAAGAGATAACCTAACCTTCTTGGCATCTAGAATCCTATTGTTTTATAAACTTATTTTTATCCACCATAATATTGCATGCGATTCCAATGACAATTTTGACCAATTCTAGAGTATCCTATGAATGCAAGTTTTTCCCCCGAGCTAACCACATGTATCCCTACCTATGAACAATAGAGTTGATGTGTTGGCCTGAGACAAAGTTATAATTGATGTATTTATATGCTTAGCCATGCTTAGTTAAATGCTTAGATGTCCGTTGTTTATTCCATGATTTATGCAATTGATGGAATGTTCGGAAAATGTGGAGGATGTGTGTGGTACTTAATTAATTTGCTTAAAGGCTTGGATGAGTTGCCATCGGGGATGGTGTTTTGCCTCATCCTTGTCGCCTAGGCTGAGAGTGCTTTTAGCTAGAACCAAGAACCGAGCGTGCTTCCAACGGTGGGGACATATGGAATCCCCTTTAACTAAATAACTTGTGCGGGCGTATCCAAGGGTCCTCTAGTTTGCTATTTCCATTTACGTGTGAGTGTGTGGGTGGAAAAAGGAATGATGAGGACGGTGGTGTTTAGGACGTGGCGATGGGGCAGAGTGGTGAAATAGGCACTGAACCTGTCCTGTGGCCACAGATGACTCTTGGATAGTCTCATGCGAGGTAAAGGTTTAACCGCGCCCACTCGCCGGCCTTCCCCGGAAGAGGGCCAATCAGGTGAGCCGGACGGTACCGGTGGGTAAATTAGTACACCCCTGCAGGGTAAATCTTTTCGAAAAGCCGTGTCCACGGTTATGGACAAATCTTGGGAAAGGCGGATTAGCTCATAGAGAACCTTAACCTTAATTAATTAATTTGGCAGCTAAAGGTTGCAACTCAACGTGTGTTTAAAAGGTTCATTTCCTTGAGGGTGATTCGAGGGAGTGCCTTGTTGGAGATGAGAGGTGTTGGCTAAAAGTTGGTTCGATGAGAACCGAAGATGAAAATTGTACTATCTTACCCCTTTTATGAAAATATTCTGAGTAGACGATGCCATGTGGCAATTATGTTTTATTATTGAAATCCAGCTTTATGCAAAACAACTACTTATACAACTTTAGAGTCTCCGTCATCATTGGGCCTATATCGCCCTACTAAACTTGCGAGTACGTCGTACTCAGTCTCTCTTTGCTGCCTTTATAACTTTGTTTCAGAGGAGGACGACACCGAGCAACTAGGTGGGTTCTTCGTGGACGTCGACTAGTAGTCCGGGGTTCCCAGGTGGCAGCTTGGGACAGTGGAGCAAGCTGGCTGGGTTTATTTATGTGTAGGCCTCTTAGGCCGTATATTTGGATCTTGTTGTATTAGACAACACTACTTTGCTTCCGCTTAATGAATTGTTGGGTCTGTGATCTTTTGTGTGTAATAATTGTATCTTTCTCATATATGAGTTGCTATATGAGTTTTTGTGTCGTAGAGTCTGCAATGTGCCAGTTGTTGCACTTATGGCATGATCGAGGTGTTGTGTGCCGATGATCCATCCCGAGCACACCTGCCAAAGGTTTTGACCTGGGATTGATAAACCCAGTAACCTTCGATTATGTAGCATGACCGGTTGCACAACACTTCAATGTATAGTTCTGGGGTCGGGGCGCTACAAGTTGGTATCAGAGCAGGACTGCCTGTAGGAAACCCTTTCTATTGGTCGATGTCGAGTCTAGTTGAAAATTATTTATAACCTAAAAATGAGTTGTGAAAACCTTCTTAGGATTCTTTTTTACTCCTCATCCAACTCGCTCTACTCTGATTCTTGTCTCTATTTGTTTTGAGCTTGGTGTCAAAGTTTAGGTTCTCGGGGTTTGGGTTCTTACCGTCCAGTTATGTCTCGAGTCCGTTGTATCTGTATGATATCGCCACGATGACGTGATGCCACCGTGGTTGACTAAATCTGTTTTGTGCTTGAGCTATCTATTTCTCCATATCTACAAGGACTCAAATGATCTATCCTAATTGTTCAAAGTTGATTACTAACTATGTCCTTGTCCAACTCTTCAGAATGGCTCCCACCCGTTGTGGTAATCCCGGTGACCCTGATGCACCGCCGCCACCCTCAATGGCGGAGGTCCTGATGGCCATCGAGGAGAACCGGCTACGAAATGAGTGTCTACTCGAGCAGCTGGTGCAGCAAGGGGCCAGGAGGAACAATGACTGCAACACTCTCACCGAGTTTTTGCGGTCCCAACCTCCTACCTTCACCGAAGCTAAGGAGCCGCTTGATGCGGATGATTGGCTCCGGGCTCTCGAGCGCAAGTTTGCCGCTCTGCACGTTCCGGTGGCGGAGCAAGTCAACTTCGCCACCTACCTGCTGAATGGAGCCGCCGGCTCTTGGTGGAGAGTCACGTGTCAATGTTTGCCTCGGGCCATGTCTTCACTTGGGAGGATTTCCGCGCCGCTTTTCGTGCGGCGTACATCCCCAAGCCCATCATGGACCTCAAGAGGAGGGAGTTCCTGGATCTAACCCAGGGACGCATGGACGTCCAGTCCTATGGGCCTGAGTTCAACCACCTCTCGCGTTACGCCCCTCGGGACGTGACAAACGATGAGGACAAGCAGTACCTCTTCTGCAAGGGGCTCGCACCTCGCCTCCGATACGAGCTCCTACCCTTCAAGTTCCAGTCCTACCAGGAGCTCTACAACCAGGCTCTCACTATGGAGCAGGGTAGGAAGGAACTGGAGGCTTCCAAGATGCCAGCTCCCACCGACAACCAGAGCTCTGTAGCGCCCCGACCCCAGAACTATATAGTGAAACGTTGTGTAACCGGTCATGCTGCACAATCGAGGGTTACTGGGTTTACCAATCCCAGGCCAAAACTCATTGGCAGGTGTGCTCGGAATGGATCATCGGCACACAACACCTCGATCATGCCATAAGATCAGACATCGCTTTCACGTATAGTAAAGAGACCAAGACTGCGGAACAACTGGCACATCACAGACTCTACGACCCAAGAGATCATAGTTCAACTCATATATGAGAGAGATAGCAAATATCACAATCAGAGGTCACAGACCCATCATTACATCAAGCGGAAGCAATTATAGTTGTCTAACAACAAGATCCAAATTATGGCCTAAGAGGCCTACAATAACAAATCCCAGCCAGCCTGTTCCAAGACGTCCCAAGCTGCCACCTGGGAACCCCAGACTACTCGTCGATTTCAATAAAGAACCCACCTTCCAGTTCGATGACGTCCTCCTCTGAAACAAATAATATTCAACAAAGCAAGGCTGAGTACGATGTACTCGCAAGAATTAGTAGGGCGATATAGGCCCAATGCTGGCGGAGGCTCTAATGCTGTAGATGTAGCTAATTTGCATAAAGCTAGTTTTCCTTTTTAAAAGAGATAAAGACCCATGGCATCGTCTACTTAGAATGTTTTCCGAAAAAGGGGTAAGAGAGTAACTTTCATCTCCGGTTCTCATCGAACCATTTGTAGCCAACACCAACTCATCTCCACCAAGGCACTCCCTCGAATCACCCTCGAGGAAATGAACCTTTATCACACGTTGATTATGCAACCTTTAGCTGCCATAACAATTAAGTTAATGTTCTCTATGATCTCGTAGTCCGTTCCCAAGTCATCCATAACCGCGGACACGATTTTTTCGAAAAGATTGAACCCTGCAGGGGTGTAATAATTTACCCATTGGTACCATCCAGCTCGCCTAGTTAGCTCTCTTTCGGGGAAAGATGGCAAGTGGGCGCGGTTAAACCTTTATCTCGCGTGAGACTATCCAAGAATCATTTGTGGCGACAGGACAAGTTTACCCAGCCTATTTCAGCCCCTGCCCCCATCGCCACACCCTAACACCACACACACCCTCTTCATCGCGCCATCGTCCACCTGTAAATCACACGCAAATGGAAAGCGCAAATCTAGAGGATCCTTGGATACGCCCGCACAAGTTATTCAGTTAGTAAGGAGCCCATACCCCCACCAATGGAAGCATGCTCGATCTTGGTTCTAGAGACAAGAACTCGCACCTAGGGGCAAGAATGAGACAACCCACCATCCCCGATGGCAACTCATCCAAGCCTTCTTAGCAATTTAATTAAGCATCACATGTATCCACCATGCCCGAATCATTCCATCAACATCATCAATATGGAATTTAATCAACGGACATAACTAGCATACGACCAAGCATGGCTAAGCATAGCTAAGCATATAAATACAACCATTATATCTTGGTCTCCGGCCAACACATCAAACCTATGGTTCATAGGAGGGGAAGCATGTGATGGTTCGGGGAAGACATGCATTTGTAGGATACTCTAGTATTGACCAAGAATTGACATAGAATCGAATGCAATATTCTGGTGGATAAAATAAGTTTATAAAACAGTAGGATGCTAGATGCCAAGAAGGTTAGATTAGCTCTTGCCTTGCTGATAGTACCGGTCGCGTTGATCGTCGAGGTATTGTGGTGGAACCTCGACTCCTGAATCTACCGATACACAAACAATACAGGAAACGAAATAAATAACACGAATACAAGGTGCAATGCACAATGATGATGAGATGGTCAAATTATGCACTGAAATCATATTGGGCATGTCCCACAAGTTAAATGGAACCCCTAGAATAAATATTGCAATTAACGGGTCAAAACTCCATATTTAACTTAGTGAATTGCGTTATTATTCAAAATGTCCAGTACTGAAATATGGGTCCTAAATGCATGAAAATGACATTATTAGATAGGTATTGTCCTACTGATCATTGTGGTACTTCGTTTGCAATTTTCCGATTAACGATGAAGAAATGGCGATTTAAACGGTTATTCAATTTAAATCATTTTAACCAATTCCAAAATGACATCAAAGTAAAAATTGGTTTCATGCTGTGAAATTAACATAGATAAACAGCCCTTGAGTTGCTGATCATTTTAATATTTTATTCACAATTTTTGAGTGATTATTTCTCAAGTTATGAATTTCCCAAAATTGGAATTAAATCTGCCATTTTAATAATTTTAAATAAACATCAAGTTAAGAGATTCATTATTTCATGGAAATAGAACTAACAATTAGATGTTGTTTTACTGAACATTTTGAGATCTTATTTGCAATTTTTGGATCAAAATTTAAATTGTTATGAATTTCCCAAATATTAATTTAAATCTGCCCTTTTTATATTTAATCAAAACAGGCAATTTAGTTTAACCAATTAATCCAACTAAGGGCAGTAACAGGTAGAGTTTATTTAGCTGAGAATTTTAACATTTTATTTGCATTTTTCTGAAGTATAAAACTCTAGATATGAATTTCCAAAAATTTGAATAACTCACAGATGATTTGCATTTCACATTTAAATTCAAATTGAAAAGTTCATTTGCATGTGTGAGTTACATAATTGGGTAGGTTATGAATTTGTGAACAATTTGGTATGTCAATTTCATTTTTCTGATTTACCATTTAAAAGATATTGCAAATACAATTTCCTGTTAAAATTTGAAAATTCCAAAAACAAGAACAGGTGACGTCAGCATGACGTCATCAGAGGAGCTGCAGCATGTCGACCACAAATTCGTCGCCTCTGATCGAAATTGGTCGCGGGAAAGTGCTCTACTAGCTAGAGGAGATGGAGAGGAGCCGGGGGAGCGGCGGGTTGGACCAAATGGTCACCGGAGACTCGCGTTGTCCATGTCCAGCGGTGGCCGGCGGTGGCGTTCGGTGGAAGCGCGGCACAGAGGAAAGAAAGAGGGAGGATAGGGCCATTCGGGTCAGGAGCTCACCCCGGAGGCGATGGCGAGGCCGGCGAGGCCGGGCGGCGGCGAGACGGTCCACGGCGGGCTCGGTCGGCCGCGGGGAAGACGGGTTCGATTCGCGCGTTAGGTGGCTTCCTAGCACGCGCTGCTTGAGGAGGAGGTAGAGGGGAGCAAGGCGGAGCTCATGGCGGCGTCGACATGAGCTCGGGCGGTCGGAGTCGATGGCGGCGCGACGGCGGCGGCGGCGGGCAGGAGCTCGACTTAGGGTTTCTAGGGAGAGGGAAAGAGAGCAGGCGCGAGGAGAGGAGGGAGGGAGAGAAGAACCGCGTCGGGGTGCTCCCCTTAATTCCAGGGGGGGCCGCAGCGAGGGAGGAGCAGGAGGGAGGGCCACGGCGCATGGCGCGGCAGTGTTGCCACTGTCGCCCACAGTGAAGGATGGCATTTTGCAGAAACCCCCTGACCGATTTTTCTTTTCTGTTTTCCTTTTAAATTGAAAACAACACAATTTGCCAATTTATTTGAGGCATTGAAACAATTTTATAAATTACGAAAATATTTATGTAGCCTCCCCAGTAACAATTTATTAACTCCACAAAAATTGGGGTTGCAAAATAAAGAGTTTTGAACACTAATTGGTACTAGGGTCTGAAGTATGGCAACTTTTAATAATTTCAAAATCCATTACTTGGGGTATTTAAACATTTCCAAAATAAGTGAAAATATTCATGGAGGCTCCCAATAATATAATGAAAGCTCCCCATATTTTTATTTGGAACTTTTGAATGTTTAACTTGGTTTCAAATAAGAATTTTTTTAACTCAATTTTGAAGTCCCAATTATTTATTGTTTGGCAAGAATTTGACTTTGCCAATTAAATTTGAAATTCATTCTTGGAACTTCCTAGACAAATATGGAAACTCAAGAATATTTGGTTTTGCCAATTTGAGCAATTGCATTTGGTTTGTGATTTTTGGAAGTGTTTTGCTTCCCTTTAAGTGTTTTCCAATCTTGCTTTATTTTATTAGCAATTTAAATATGTATGCCATGATGCAAATGAAAAGAAAAAGTGAAAATTTGGCCCATATTTTAGGGTACCAAATCTGGGCTGTTACAAGCTCCTCTTCCTCTGAGGGCAAGAAGTGCAGGGTCTTTGTGCCCTCAGGCGCCGTGCCTCGGGCACCCTTCGCGCCAAGGCCTTCAGGGTTCAGGGCCACCTCTGCCTCACCCAGCTACCTCGACCTTGGGTGCGGCTGGAAGTGGTTTCCGCCCTCAGCTGCCTCCACCACCACGAGGCTCACTTGCTTCGCTTGTGGCCAGCCGGGGCACTACTCCAGGGAGTGTCCCAGAAGACACCGGCTACCGCAGCACCTGCACGAGCACCCTCTACCCCAGCCGCCAAGCCCATGACCGTCAGCCGTGGGTCGCCTGAACCACGTCTCGGCTGAAGGAGTCGAAGAGGACCCGGAGTTCTTATGGGTACGCTTCGAATCAATGCATATCCAGCTTCAGTCTTATTTGATTCTGGAGCATCGCATTCATTCATATCCATATCATATGCACACAACCATCAATACCATTTGCAAATATGGACTCCCCGCTAGTGGTCAAGACCCCAGGCTCTAGTTGGCACACAAATTGGATATCTCCTGAGGTTCAGGTTTCCGTAGGGTCAATACCCTTTCCGTTCTCATTGATAGCCCTAAAGTCAGAGGGAATCGATGTTATTCTGGGTATGGATTGGCTAGTCAAATATCAGGCCAACCTGGATTGTGCTGCCAAGGACTGTCCACAGTGATCCACCCAAGCTATGGGGAAGTGCGATACTGGTCCCCAACTTTTGCAACTCCGTCCGCAGCCACTCCTCTCTCTCCGGAGATCAGTCTATGGTTCTGGAAGGAACCACCCTGCCTGAAATGCATGAAGTTGTTGTGGTGTGCGATTTCCCCGATGTTTTTCCGGAGGAATTGCCCGGCATGCCACCTGATCGCAGCGTGGAGTTTGTGATTGAGTTGGTTCCGGGAACCGCCCCAATTTCCAAAAGGCCCTACCGCATGCCAACGGAAGAGCTAACTGAACTAAAGAAGCAACTTGATGAGCTGCTAGAAAAGGAATTCATCCGGCCGTGTAGCTCACCTTGGGGCTGCCCGGTCATCTTTGTCAAGAAGAGGGATACTAATGTTGCTCGGCTGGTTGTTGATTACCGCCCTCTGAATGCGGTGACCATCAAGAACAAGTATCCCCTTCCTCGAATAACTGACCTATTCGATCAGCTAGCTGGTGCAACGGTATTCTCCAAGATGGATCTGTGGTCAGGCTACCATCAGATAAAAATCCGAAAGGAGGATATCCCAAAGACGGCTTTCACTACCTGTTATGGGTTATATGAGTACACCGTCATGTCCTTCGGCCTCAAAAATTCTCCGGCTACTTTCATGAGGCTGATGAACTCCATCTTCCACGAGTACCCTCGACAAGTTTGTCATAATTTACATCGATGACATCCTTGTCTACTCCAAAACTGAAGAAGAGCATACTGAGCATCTTGACTTGTCTTGACCAAGCTTCGAGATCACCGCCTCTATGCCAGTTCTCCAAGTGTGAGTTTTGGCTAAAGGAGCTCATTTTCCTTGGTCATGTGGTGTCAGCTGTTGAGTAGCAGTGATACCTGACAAGATTCAGGCAATCCTGGATTGGCCAACTCCAAGTCCATCAAAGACATACGCAGCTTCTCGGGTGGCGGTTATTACCGCCGATTCATCGCGGGCTTTTCCAAAATAGCCAAGCACTGACTGACCTCCTCAAGAAAAACAAACAGTTTGTTGTGGTCAGACAAAGCGAAGAGAGCTTCCAAACTCTCAAGGTCAAGCTCACTACCACCCTGGTACTTGTCCTTCCTGACACCGACAAGGACTTTTCGTCTATTATGATGCATCACTCCAAGGCTTGGGCTGTGTTTTGATGCAAGAAGGCCATGTTGTCACCTATGCCTCTCGTCAGCTCAAACCACATGAGCAAAATTATCCAACTCATGATCTAGAGCTGGCTGCCGTGGTACATGCTCTAAAGCAATGGAGGCCCTACCTGTTGGGCAACCGTTGTGAAATCTACTCCGATCATCAAAGTCTGAAGTATCTCTTCACCCAGCCGGATCTGAACTTGAGGCATAGAAGATGGTTGGAATTAATAAAATACTATGATGTGACCCTCCATTATCAGCCCGGCAAGGCCAATGTCGTGGCCGATGCTTTGAGTCGCAAGGCCTACTACAACACCGTGATGGTTGCAAAGGCACAACGGGCTCTCCACGAGGAATTTGCTCGGTTAAATCTGGAGATTGTTCCCTCCGGATATCTAGCTAACCTCGAGATCAAATCTACTCTTGAGGATGAAATCAAGGCCGCCTAGCAACATGATGCTGGCATCCGCAAGATCAAAAAGAATATTGCAAGTGGGAAGGCCAAATATAGAGAAGTCCACATTACTTGATTTTGCTTTGATTTCCAACATGGGAATGAGTGTTCCGCATGGAGGGATTCATCTCTACACATATTTGAGTACTAATGGACAGAAAGTGTCCATTAGGCTCCCCTGTACTGACCTCTTTGACAGGAGCACTGGAAAGTGGATCGTGAGGGAAGAGCCACCGCAGGAGGAGGCACAAGCTTCAGCGATGCAGGTGTACCAACCTCAAGAGAGGCCACAATACCCAGGCATGGGGGTCTACACATGTGGTTACCACCTTAGAGGTGGAAGTGGTGGATATGGCTACCACCCAGGATATTAGCTTGACTGTAAGCTTGGGGGAGTACTTCTCTTCCTCTCATTTCGTTGTTTTATATCACTCTTATTTTGTTTCAGTTTCTTACTTTGCAATCACAAAAACACAAAAATATTCTATTTGTTATTCTTGCTTATTTACTTCTGGTCATTTACTTTATGCTTCTAAAAACCAAAAAGAACAAAAAGATATTCGTTTTCTTGAATCCGATGCAAAAATAGAGGTGCAGGAATTACTGAAATCTGCTCACTGTTTTATTTTTCATTCTTTTTCGGTAACTCCAGTTGAGCTTAAATTTTAACCACAATTGCTTTTCACGACCTACACACCTGTAAAATATGAGAAAATTCTAAGGTGTTTAAGTAGGGTAAAAACAGTACTGAATGCAGTGACATTTTCTGGCAGATTTGAGTTTTTGTTGTGCAGTTCGAAGTTGGGAGAGGAGAACAACAATAATGAGCTGATGTGCATGAAGTAGATGAAATGTATGACACCTTTTCCGTGCTTATGAGGACTTTTTAATAACAGCAAGTGTGCACATCATAGTTTCTTAACATCTAGGGAACTGGTAGCAAATGTTTATCTTCTCCATGTTTTAGTGTGTATGATGATGCAAGTGAGATATTATTTAGTGATAATACCTGGCTATGGTTTGAACAACGGTAGTTCTAAACAAAGGTCTACGCATCCCATTGTGCTTACTAAACTTGCCAACCACAGAGAAAGTGAAAGAAATTTTCAAATGTTAAATGAAGTCATATGCTTGACAAGCTCAGTGGTTAGGAGTTAGCTTAAATGTGCTGTCACATGGAAAGCTTTTAACATTGCACTTAAATTAAAATTAGTTGATATCATGTACCTTTGTCTACGGATGCCTATCATGTCGAAATAAATGTGGAAACTTAGTAAGTTCGAGGAGTGGGAATAATTGACTAGAGAGACGCCTAGGCCGCCAACTCAAGCCATGCATCATTCATGGTGGAAATTTACGGCATATCATAGTGAACATTCAGTGATGCACTTTATAATAAAAAGCTAAACCATTAGTAAATAAAAGAAGTGCTGAGATTGTTCATTGTCCGTTTGTCTTGTTGTTTGGACATGGGCTTGTCCATGTCGTGGGACAAGAGGTTCCCCGGTTGACGCTCTTAATGATGCTTTTATTCTCGCAATGACTGAAAAAACTCGAGCTTGCCTAGCTACACGAGTTGAGTAACACATGGTGTAGGTACTCGTATTCACGGGGCATGAGGATTGTAACTACAAGTTTGTCAAGCATGTGAGTCATAATAGGGAACATCAAATGTTTTGATAAAATTGAGAGCAAGGTTGTAAGCACAATGAGTTCACTAGTAATACATGATTCAATCAAAAGCGATGCAAGAACCTTTGTTTATTTCTACAGTTAGGCAAACTCATCCAAGCCTTAACACTATGTGTTATTTCTCTTGCAACATGTATAGATGCTTTAACATTGATAAGATATACCTTTGCTAGCATTCTGTTAGTTTTTGTAGGAATTAAGTGTTGAGTACTTGTTGCTATTAAACAGTGTTACATATGCAATGCAAAGTTCTTGTCAAAGTCTTTTATTGCTTCTGCACTATGTTTGAGTTGTTTGAGGACAAACAACGAGCTAATCTTGGGGGAGCTGATGCATCCAAAATGCATCCACTTTTCCAAGCACTTTGCCTCATAATTTGCTCCGGGATCCTTCCATATTTGAATAAAACTGCTGATTCTGACGCTGTTTTTAGCAAAGTCTCTCCTCTGTATTTTTGCAGGAAATAAAATCGGGAAAAAATACCATGTCACTTTTTCTGGAAAAGAAGCACGATGGACACGAGGGGGTGCCGGAGGGCCAAATGAGGTGGCCCCACGCGGCCCCTGTACCTGGCCGCGTGGGCCCACCCCAAATGGGCCTCGGGCACCGTCTCGCCTCCGGTCTTCGACGTACCCCTTTATATATGAGAAAAAAACGCTTGCCCTAGAAGGGGAGGGCTTTCGCGAAACACACCGCCGCCGCCACCACGTTCTTCGTTTGGGGACAGATTGATCCAGGATTTCTCCTCCGGTGGAGGGATCCGGAGGCCGTCTTCACCGCCATCTTCACCGCCTTCATCTCCATCGACCATGAGCTCTTTCTCCATCACCATGTGTGTAGTTTGCTGTAGGCATGTGAGGTGGATGGGGATTGGATGAGATTGACCATGTAACGCTACCCATTGTTCGATAATCCTAGGGTTTATCTTGAGGATACTTTTGTATTGTGTTGGTGCACTTATGCTATGTTTAATGCTTGCTACTAGGGCCCGAGTGGCATGATTTCAGTACTGAACTTATTTGCTTCATCATATAATTGAGTTTGGTATTTACCTGCAAAGTGTATCACCTGCTATTGTGTTGAACCTGCGAACCCTAAATGTGACATATAGGGAAAACAAGGGGGAGATGTTTTAGTTTGAGGATCCTATGTATTTATGGAGTGTTAATGCATTGTCCCGGTCTACACGAAAGGGTAGACCTTAATTACCTGTAGTTCCAAGTTGGCCCCGGTGAAATGGGAAGGTAGGGCAATAGATGCTGTGCAAATTCTCTTGGTTAGTACGCACAACTATTTAAGGAACACATACCTATATACATCGGAGTTAGAGAAAAATCCCATTGCTAGCTTTACTTTATTATATGATCAATCTCATTCATGCAACGCCCAGCTGTCACCTCATGCGTACGTTTTAAATCTCTGAGTTACACTTTCACTTTTCCGGTGAAAACTGGGAAATCCTTGTTACTATTGCTGTTTTACTGCCATCACTACTACTGCTGCAAGTTATTGATATACAGGTGTGTTGTGAGAGTGACGCCTCAATTGCTAAGGTCTTATTAATATTCTTGTGTTCCCATCGTGTCGAACTATAAATTTGGGTAATACTTCCCAACGAAACTTCAGCGATCCCCTATACTTGTGGGCATCAGCTCGAAGGTCGGCGCCAGCGTGATGCAACGATCCATGTAGGTTCAACCAATTAGTGAGATAAAAAATAAAGAGAAAAGGATGAATAACCATGAATAGCAAAACTAAGGAACTAATGGTGGAGAGACATAGTGGCAAAATTGAGGAGTGTTGTGATAGACCCGTGGCAAAGTTAAGATCTCGATCGGTCAAATGAAAAAACCAAGATTAGGATCGATCTCAGTGG
>QRDG01000394.1:662406-675405 GCA_012064385.1 Puccinellia tenuiflora
GTATAAGTGGTTTCGTTGGTGAACTGATTCTATGATGGGACATAAAGTCGGGTTCCATTTGTCATTGATGACGTTGCAACATCGCTCTATTCTGAGACGATTCCAAGCTGGTCGTCATCTAAGCTCAAACACGATTCTATGATGGGACATAAAGTCATGTGCAAGTTCAAACACGATTGCCTGGTCGTCAGCTGCAGTTCAAACTTCAAACACGTAAAACAGGTTTGATTATATTAACTGTCCGTCAAACACGATTGCAAGCTGGTCGTCAGCTGCAGTTCGGTTGCGCCTCTATAAATATTCGATTTGTCTTCATCAATCATCGTCTCCATCTCCACTTCTTCAGTCATCCTACTCTCGCTCTGACATCAATTCCTCACATCGCTCAGCAAATACAACAGTGTCATCGTGGCCATGGACGGCGCTGCAGCCACAATCACCACGAGTCCACGTAAGCCGGCGGTGCTCTACCCGTCGCCGGGCATGGGGCACCTGGTCTCCATGATCGAACTCGGCAAGCTCTTCACCGCTCGCGGGCTAGCAGTCACCATCGTCATCATCGACCCGCCGAACAACACGGGCGCCACGGGCCCCTTCCTCGCCGGCGTCTCCGTGGCCAACCCGTCCATCTCTTTCCACCGTCTACCGCAGGTCGAGCTCCTGGAGTCCGAGCACCCCATGCTAACCTTCGAGCTTGTCCGCCTCTCCAACCCGCACCTCCATGACTTTCTCGCCGGCACCTCCCCAGCCATCCTCGTGCTGGACTTCTTCTGCAGCGCCGCCATGGACGTGGCCGCAGAGCTCGGCGTCCCCGCCTACTTCTTCTGCACCTCTGGCGCGCAAGTCCTGGCTTTCTTCATGCATCTCCCGGTCCTGAACGCTCAGACAACGGTGAGTTTTCGGGAGATGGGCGAAGAACTCGTGCACGTGCCGGGATGCCCCTCGTTCCCGGCGACGCACTCCATGAAGCCGCTCATGGACCGTGACGGCCCGGCCTACAAGGATTACCTGAACATGGGCACCGACCTGTTCCGGTCCCAGGGCATCATCGTCAACACCTTCCGTTCGCTCGAGCCGCGTGCTGTCGACGCCATCGTCGCCGGGCTCTGCACACCGTCCGGCCTCTCGACGCCGCCGGTCTACTGCATCGGGCCACTGATCAAGTCGGAGGAGGTGGGCGTGAAGCGTGGCGACGAGTGCCTGGCGTGGCTGGACACGCAGCCCAAGGCCAGCGTGGTGTTCCTCTGCTTCGGCAGCCTCGGCCGGTTCAGCGCCAGGCAGACCAGAGAAGTGGCCGCCGGGCTAGAGGCGAGCGGTCAGAGGTTCCTGTGGGTCGTGAGGAGCCCACCCGACGACGACCCGGCGCCGGCAGAGAAGAAACTCGAGAAGCCGCCGGAGCCGGACTTGGACGCGCTCCTCCCGAAGGGTTTCCTGGATCGGACCAAGGGCAGGGGCCTCGTCGTCAAGTCGTGGGCGCCGCAGCGCGACGTGCTGGCGCACGACGCGGTGGGATGCTTCGTGACGCACTGCGGCTGGAACTCGGTGCTCGAGTCGGTCATGGCGGGCGTGCCTATGCTGGCGTGGCCGTTGTACGCGGAGCAGAGGATGAACGTGGTGTTCTTGGAGAAGGAGCTGAGGCTGGCCGTTGCGATGGAAGGGTACGACAGGGAGGTGGTGGAGGCCGAGGAGGTTGCCACGAAGGTCCGGTGGATGATGGACTCGGACGGCGGGAGGGCGCTCCGGGAGCGCACTCTGGCGGCGATGCGGCAGGCGAACGAGGCTCTGCGCGAGGGAGGGGAGTCGGAGGCGACGTTGGCCGGGCTGGTGGATGCGTGGGTTCATGCTTGAGATGGGAATGGGCAGTCTCTGTGCAGACTGCCGATCGAGGTACACGACTACACGGTGGTGAATCCGTGACGCAAAATTGAGGGCAGACAAGAGAAGAGTATGTGTGTTGTTTCAGTTTCGGCATTCTCTGTAAGATGTGTGTTGTTTGTCATTTTTTTTCTTTAGCAATAGCAAAAGGAACCACCAGTTTTGGCACGATCGATCGAAAGTTATGCCCTAGCCCATTGGCTTCTCCCCACTACAAATTTTGAAGCTCAACAATATAGGGAGAAGCCTATCATGGAGTCAGAGGCCCAGGTAGGTGGACGATCATGTGATCAACGGCCCAAAGCGGGCCACGCCGAACTTCGTTGTGGCAGAAGACTCGCTCCGCTTCCCCTAAAAAAAAAAAAGAAGACTCGCTCCGGTTTCTGGCCGGAACGGGCGACGAGCCGCCGCTGCCACCGCCCTGCCCTCCCCCCGTACGCGCCCCGATCGATTCGAGATCGGCACGACCATTCTCTTGCGGCTCGTCGACGCCGCCGCCCCCGCGTGGCTCCATGCTCATGGAGATGGACCCGCAGTTCTGGCTTCACGGGCTCCCGTCAGGATCTCGTGGGCGGCTGCCCAGATTTTCCGAGTACGCGCGTACGACACCTCTCATCCTCCAAGTCCAATGCTAACCATGATGCTGCTGGTGCGGTGGTATGTCTTGATTTTTGCTATTTCATTAACACTTAGGCATTTAATTGCAGTTTGCAAGCTCAATTCGTAAACTGAAAATAGCCAAAACATCTGAAAATGACGGCTAGTACATCCTCTAATCATACAGATTGTGTCGAAATTTTACAAGGTTATCTTCAAAGTATTTATATAGGTATTACTATAATAACAAAATCACACTAATTTACACATCTACATGGGAAATTTATATTTGAAAATCAAAATCAAAATCAAAATCAGAAGCAGAAGCTTTCCGTCGAAATGCTTACAGCCTTAGACTACATCAATACAGGAAATACCTCTCGAAATCCTATTCAAGTCCCAAAGAATAATGTAGCACAATTACAGGAACACCGGCAAAAAGGGGGTCAAGGCAGATGTACAACGTGTACAGATAGGAACCAAAACTGATCATAGGTATTATGATGACGCTGAACGAAGTTCTACTAGTGAAGCGTACACTCCATCTTTGATGTTCATCAGCGCCTCATGTCTCCCTTTCTCCGCTATTGCACCATCCTTGAGAACTGCGATTATATCAGCACCTTTAATCGTCGTGAGCCGGTGCGCCACAACAACAGTGGTCCTGCCAACCATCACATGATCCAAGGCATCCTGCACAATCCGCTCAGACTCAGCATCCAAGGCGCTAGTTGCCTCATCAAGCAGTAGTATCTTAGGGTCTTTCAGTATGGCCCTCGCAATAGCCACTCGCTGCTTCTGTCCACCGGATAGCTGTATCCCCCTCTCCCCGACGGTGGTGTCATATCCTTGGGGAAGGCTTGATATGAACTCGTGTGCATTGGATGCCTTCGCTGCCGCAATGAGCTCCTCCTCAGTGACTTCCCCATCCTTACCATAGGCTATGTTGGCACGGATTGTGTCGTTGAAGAGTACAGGCTCCTGGCTCACCAAGCCTGTTTGGTCCCTCAACCAATTGATGTTTAAGCTCTTGATTTCCACGCCATCCAATGAGATGGTACCTGAATCGGGATTATAGAATCGCTCCAACAGTCCGATTACTGTTGACTTGCCGCTACCACTCTCTCCAACAAGTGCAACAGTCTATATAAAACCATAACACAAGTAAGCTGCTAAGTACTTCACTGTAGAAGATATAACAATTTGATGATGATAGGGAAAGTAGGCTAACCTTGCCAGAGGGAATGTGCAGGGTAAAGTCAGTGAAGATCTGAATATCTGGGCGAGTTGGGTACTTGAAGCTGACATGTTGGAAATCAATGTTGCCCTTGACCTCATCTAATGTCAAACCCTCGTTGCTGCTTGAGTCGATTTCAGACTCTCGGTCAAGTAATGCAAATATGGAGATAGCTGAATCCTTTGCTTTGGTTGAATCAGTGGCCATTGCACTTGTTTGAGATACACCCATAGTCGCTAAAACTAGTGCAAAGAAAACCTGCAAATGACTTACTATGTGAAATAACTTCGTGAAAGTGATGACTGTGGTTAAGGATGGAAGGAACAAGACTGAAGAAACTGAATATTAAGAAGGCAACTCATGAAGAAGAAAGATAACTTCTGAAATAATGCATTTACATACCTTGAAAACACCACCAAAATCTGATTGGCCGTGGCGCACGAATTGTGCTCCAACATAGAAGCAAAGACCATACGTAAGGTACAGCATCAAGAATGAGAAACCAAATCCAATGCCTCCAACTATTCCTGTTCTTACTCCTTGCTTCATCGAGGCTTCACATTTCTGATCATATATTCCTGTAATTCTCTTTTCAGAACAAAAAGAAGCTACGGTCCTGATACTACTAATTGCATCTGTGGCCACTTGACTTGCGTCTTCATACATCATCTAGAGAACCAGCAATTCATAATCAGTAACTTAACAAGTTTTCAGATAGTGAAAAACAATCTAGAGTACTCTTAATTTAAAAAAATGACTGAACTTTATAAACTTGGTCAAATCATCTTTATATTATCTTACTATTATATGAATGTGAGTTTATGGTGGTTCATCCTCCTCTCCCACTGCTCTAACCCACCATGCTAAAAATCCCCAACAGAAAAATAGCAACCTAACTAACTGAACATAGCGACATCAACGATTAGTTGTGGCTTAAGGCTTTAAATCTAGGCCGATACATCCAATGTATCGGCCGATATATCATTTTTGGGGTCTTCCGATAAATGTAACATAACATTTCGTAAATATTGTTTTTTTCACATATCAGTCGATATGGACTGATATTTGACCTGATATGTCCCCCCATATAGACCACTACATAGATGATAATGATTGTTCTAAAAAAATGTTGAAAATAAAGTTATGTGTTTACAACTGCATCAAATTATCAAGGTCACGCATAATATTTTGTAGATACACATATATAATGTATGTTTTTATGTTAAGTAAGGATTTGGTGAGTCTTCATTATTTTATTTCTTAATTTACTAGTTAATAAACTTGGAATAATATATTTTTTATGCTCAAGCACTGATATCGTCAATCTTGCTTGCGTACTGACAAGGCGTATTTTCAACTAGAACACCGATTTTTTTTTTAAATATGTTTTCTACGATTAAACTACATGTCGTCCCATATATCACCCGATTTTCGACATCTGGTATGTCAAATAAAAACCTTTACGAGCCCAATGTCTGATATTTTGAACCTTGCTGGTGTGGCTGTAGAGCCGAGGGCACGATGCAAGGTATTTAGCCGAGCATGGAAGTGGACGCAGGATGTCGGCAAAGGTGGAACTGAGACGAGCGTGACAGCGTAGGAGATATGTGAAGCAGGATGAGCCAATGAATGCTTTAACTTGACTAGTGATATATAGTTTTAACCGCAGCAAAGTACAGGTAGATAATTAGCTAGGAGTCTAGCTTGACAGTTTGAAACCGAACATTCTCTACTTTATTACTCCTTTCGGTTTTCCTACAGGGTCTTGTTTTGGACAGATGCAGATTTTTGTTGTGCCTTTTTCAATATATTTAGTTTTACTAATTGTTTGCAAAATATCATATTGCTAGAAGAACAGCCTAATGGTTTTGTTTCATGGATTACCTTAGCATCTTGACTGAAACCCTTCAGAAACTTCACTTGGGCATAACCTTGAATACCCACTAAAGGAATCACACAGAGGATGACTAAAGAGAGCTTCCAGTCAGCTATCATAGCAATGACAAATCCTGTGATAAGTGTACCGATAATCTGAACTGTTAAGGCCAAGTTATCTCCCACTAAACGCCGTACATTCATAGCATCAACTGACAGTCTTGCACCAAGTGCTCCACTGTAAGATATAATTCGGCAGTTAGCACCTGAAAATAAAGCTCACAGAATCTAGAGGATGGAGAAACCAAGAGAAAAGCTGTAACAAACCTGGAATTCTTAGGATCATCAAACCAAGCAACTTCTTGGTGCACAATGCTTCGAAACGACATAGCACGGATGCGCTCTATAAGCTTCCCTCCGGCTATTCCAAACAAGAAGAGCTCTGCTGGTATTGAGATTATCGACAAGATACCCAGCACAACACACATCAAAGCCCAAAAACTAGAATCCTTTCGGAGTTTCTCTGGAGGCTCATAGAAAGTTTTAATGGCGCTGGCAATCATTATACCAAACATTGGGAAAAGCACTCCATGAACAGCTGCAGCTAGGGATCCTAACAGAATAATAGGTAGCTCTGGCTTGTTAAGACGTGCTAGCCGTCCCATAGGAGCTTTCTTGGGAACCTCACCATTACCATCCAGCTCTTTCTGATTCTCCCCATGTGTATCATTTCCTTCAGGCAATTCAACTGAGCCAGGAAGCCCGAAAGGGAGGGTGAAAGAATGTCTACTACTATTCCCTGCCGAATCTCTACTAATTGACCGCCTCAGTGATAAGCTTGTACTTTTAGACCTTGGGTCCAACATTCGACGATCTACTTTCTGATCTTCTTCATGATTTTCTTGAAGTCTAATAAGTTGAGAGTAAGCACCTTCTGGGTTTAGTACCAATTCATCGTGGGGACCTATATGAAACGTACATTTGTGTAGGAAATTGATCAGTTTAGTTGAAATATGAGTCATATGACAAAGAGGTGATTTGTAAAAGGTGTGTGATGGGAATGAAATCTGACCTTGTTCAACTATCTTTCCCTGTTGAACAACTGATATGCAATCAGCATTCCTGACAGTAGTCAGACGATGTGCAACCACAAGCGTCGTTCTGTCCACCATGATCCTATTCAGTGCCTCCTGAACTATCCTCTCTGACTCCACATCCAATGCGCTAGTAGCCTCATCTAACAAAAGTATTTTGGGGTTTTTAATGATTGCTCTTGCAATTGCAATCCTTTGCTTCTGTCCGCCTGAAAGCTGAGCACCACGTTGGCCAACCATTGTGTCATAACCCTGGCACGAGATAAACGTAAATGTTAATTAGCAGTCAAGTCAAACAGAAGACCTTCAATTTACACAACTTATTGAACGTGTCGCACATTTGGCAACTTATCAATGAAATTTGCCGCATTGGCAAGCTCAGCAGCTCTCTTGATCTCTTCAAATGTTGCATCATCTTTGCCATACATAATATTATCTTTGATTGATGTCATAAAGAGCAAGGGCTCTTGGCTAACAAGACCAATTTTCCCTCTTACTGAATCAAGCTGTAAACTCTTGATATTGATTCCATCAATCAAAACCTCACCAGCCTGCGGATCATAAAATCTCTCAACAAGACTAATCACAGTTGACTTGCCACTTCCACTCTCTCCAACTATAGCCATTGTAGTGCCACTAGACACACGTAAGGAGAATCCATCAAATATCAGTTGCTCAGGTCTTGCTGGGTAGCTAAAATACACATCCTTCAGTTCAACGTCACCTCTGACATCTTCTAACTGCTTACCAGTCTTGTCATCGGGATCAATCTCTGGTTTTCTCTTGATTGTTGTGAACAGTCTGTGTGCTGCAGATTGTCCTTCTGCAAAGGCTGTCATACACGGGGTTGCACTGCCTAAAGACCTGAAACACACAGTTGGAAATTATCAGTATTATTGATGTGATGTGAAGCATCATTCTGATATGAATTCTACTTCAAGGTAAATAACTCACATTGCCCCAGTCATGATAGCAAACAAGATACTGATGACTTTTCCTCCTGTGTATCCTTTGGTGAGTATCAACTTTCCACCGTACCATATGGCTAAACCATAGCTAGAGAAGAATATGCAGAAAACAGAACCCATGCCAAAGCCATTGGCAACTCCTTCCTCTACAGTAGTCTTGTATGCCTTGTGTATGAGTTTATTGTATGCTTCGATGGCGTGCTTCTCCCCATTGAAAGAGACAACCTATTTCACAGATATACCCACAAGATAACTAGTGATTACTCAACAATTCAGAACCCAGAACCCCTCTTTTTTCCTAGTAAACGTTTATACTAGCCATTGTATAAATTGCTGTGCAACTGAACTTACTGTTTTTATGGCTCCAATTGTCTGTTCAACAACATTCCCTGCATCACCGTATGATGCCTGACCTTTGCTAGAGATTGTGGATAGCACTTTTGCCACTGCTCCTCCAGCAATTACAACAGGAGGTATGCATGCCAACATGACAAGAGATAGAAGCCATCCTTTGACAAAAGCTACAACGAAACCACCGATGAAAGTAGCCACAAGTTGTAGAAACTTGCCAACCTGCAGTAGTCAATTATGCCAGTTTTTATATTAGTTGGGATGTAATGGACACAATTTTACTTATGTGCTCTTCATTTGACATGGAGAGTCCGTACCTTCTCACCAATAGCATCCTGAACTAGCACAGTATCACCAGACATTCTTGAAACTATTTGCCCAGTTGTCATTTCTACGTCAAAAAATGATATATCCTGTCTCAAGACAGATTTGAGGTATAGGGAGCGAATGCGTGTCGCCTGCCTTTCGCCAGTAATTGTCCAGCATGCCACCTCTGCACAGGCAAGTTGGCTTGACAGTTATTATACCTTGACGTGAGAACTACATGGCTTAAGCATGTGGAATCCTGCTTCAGCTTATCCTTCATTTGGTTATTTAAACAAAATAATGGCGCCGCACTTTGCAGTTAAAATTCCGTATGTTTCTCCATCTGTCACCTTTCAGTTGAAATATAAAACATTTGGGCCCTGTTTTTTTTCTATATTCAGCGACATTTCTATACTATTGGACAAGAATTATAGGAACACAATTTGGACTTTGCACCATGATGACAAGTAGCAAATTTTAAATACTTATAGGGTATTAACTATCTTTTTCTCATACTTGTATACTAAACTCATCATTTCCCTGTTTCGCTGAGATAGCAATCATGTTCAGCAACTATGATCAGCTGCCGGCAGGTACTACAAACACATGTGAAGTTGACAAAATCTGCTCATACTTACGGAGAAAGGAGACTACTGCTGTTCCGATGCCCAAATAGACAAAGTTTAGAACGGCCTGCAAAAAGGAAACAAACATCAGTGTGAAAATTGTTCCTATCTTCATTGTCTTATAACAATGTTGTATATGCAAGGAAATACATGTAACTATATTTTGTACGTGAATGTCGATGCATGGTTAAGAACTCAGGTTGTTAGAAATTCTTGCGAATGTTGGACTCTAGTTATGACAAATCTGCAACGACCAGATGTGTTAACCTTGTTTTTGAGTAGACTCAGAATACAATTGGATGTCGTACATTCCAAAAGAACACTTACTATGATAACCTGTGATCAAATTCTGAATTCCGATTTCTAAAATTTGTAGATATATGCAGAAAGCTATATATCATGCAACCCAATTGTGTGGATCAGTTAGTTACATTGTTTTCTTCAAGCCGAAATTATTGGCAAAATTGGTGAAAGATCGATCAGTTTTTTTATTCATGATCCTGGTGACAAGCTGATCATGGGAAGGAACGCAATTCGACAAATGTGACTGTGTGGATCACATGGGTCCCGTTTAAGAGTTCCAGAAGAAAAGAAAATACTGCAAGGATCTGGTGGGCAGAGCTTCGGATCCTTGGTCAAGAAAAGATTCCACAGCTGTGGGTGGGCGCTTATCTCTTATTTTAATGCTAATCCATGTGAAATCACTTGGAATGAACTGGAATAATCTGCAAGCTACATCAGAAAATGTAGTTTTCACACAAAAACGCACTGTGAAGCGATTGCAAATTTTCTCTCTAAGATTGGGAGATAAATGGAGGAGGAGGGTTGATTCCATTAGCGATTATTAGATAAATACGGAGTATGTACTAAAAGGGAACGAACGGAAACAAGTTTTGCCGGAGCTTTCTCGAGATAATAATACTACAAGAATCGGCCAAGCTCGATCGAGCAGGGTAACCCGATCGAACTAACGAGCTTCTCGTGTGTTGCTACGGATGGCGAGAAGAAGCGGGCGTGTTGAGGGTGGAAGAAGCGGAGCTGATCGGGAAGGTGGTGGCAGGAGAGAGTCAGACGCGCTCACCTTGTTGACGCGTTGGAGGACGTCGCCGGTGGTGGCGCCGCCGAAGGCGTCGATGAGGTCGCCGAAGATGACGGTCATGAGCGGCTGCGACACGCCGTTGGCCAGCGCGGCCACCGTGCCGACCAGCATCAGCAGCACGTCCGTGGCGTCGGCGTACCGGAACAGCCCCGTGAAGGACACCCGCTTCCCGTGCTCGCCCTCCTCCTTCTTCTTCCTCTCCTCCTCGCCATCCCTCCCAGCTACCGCTGCGTCCATTGCTGGCGGATTGGTGTGTGCAGAACGCACGGCTTTCTCTAAGCCTGATTCTTACGGCTCTACTGGTTTGCAGGGTATTTATGGCGCTGGCTCAGCTGCTTGGGATGCTGGTCAAAGCTCAGAGCGTACACATGTGGGACGAAAGACGGAGGAATATTGTGCTACGGTATCCATCTGTTGCCAGATTGGGGTACCACGCAACGGAAACAGATTATTGATTGCTGCCTTGAAATATCTTGACAAGAAAATGAGAAGAATTAAGATTTTGTAGCGCGTACAGTTCCAAATTCAAAGTGCTGCAAGCTGATGTCCTCGTATTTTCAGTTCCACCCAAGTCATCGATCTTCTGAGTATAACTCATGTGGGTTTAGGTGTTATCATCAGCCCAATGTAATGCTATGTCATCATCAAATTAATGTCAGGCTACGAGTCCTACTAGTACTAGTTAAGTGAGTTTTATTCAAAGGTCTGACTTGTAAAACTAAATAACCCAATCATGCAATTTTGACCATTTCTAGACAATCGTCTAATGATACTATTTTCACATCACACATGTTAAAATTCGTTCCGCGCAAAAGGGTGTCCAGAAGGACAAAGTGTGTCTTTAGTTTTTTGTTTCGTGACCAGTAGTGCCTTAAGCTGAATCTACACGAAACTTAGCAATAAACACTGTGCTATGTTATGTTATCCAGAAATCCACTTTGAAACCAGAGCTCACATGCTCCTGTCTAAATAAAAAATCCAAAAAAAGTAAAACGTTTCAAAAAATTCTGAAAAACATTTGTTGATGAATATATACAAATTTTCTAAGTACGTGTCAAATTGCATGATGAAATGATATTTTTCTGCTCAGTACTGAAAAGACAAAACCACTGTTCTGAAAAGATATTTTCAAATCTCATTTTGGTCACTGGATTTTTCATTTTTCACAGAATGTAGAAAACATGTATATTTTCGTCACCAATTTTATTCAGATTTTTTAACATAATTTACTATTTTTTCTATTTTTTAATTGGTCAGGAGCATGTGAGCTCGAGAACCAAAACGCCTCTCCCTATGTTATCATCAAATGTTACATAAAAGTTCTACTGCTCGTTTAGTATCTATGTGGAGGAGTTATTTTAACAAAAGATAATTTGACCAAACACAGTTAGAATATTACCGAAAAATGTTGTTGCTCTTTTGTACCAAGTTGAACCAAAATTCATCACTTACTTTTACAAGGCCCCTTTTGTGCGATTCTTGCCGTGAACCATTTACGAAGCGTTCAACCTTGTCCCACTAGGAACTGCTTAGTAGGGTTAGCAACCAACTACGGCTAAAGTCTGTGTGAGCCTAGTATGCACGTTATGATGGACGATTATAGTATGAAATTAC
Organism: Puccinellia tenuiflora; assembly: GCA_012064385.1. Classification (NCBI taxonomy): domain Eukaryota; kingdom Viridiplantae; phylum Streptophyta; class Magnoliopsida; order Poales; family Poaceae; genus Puccinellia; species Puccinellia tenuiflora. The sequence goes on from QRDG01000394.1 coordinate 674,049, forward strand.
CGCAATGATATTGTTCCTAACAAAATTAGAGTTTCCAAGTTTCTGCATGTTATCTGTGAAGCTACCTATTGGATCTGTATATGGTCACTATATCAGCGTGCGGAGGCACAGAGCCTCAGCTCTATGGACGAAGTCATTAGAAAGGGTAGAACTTCAAATGTTCAACAGATATAGATAACGCTATAGTAATAGAGCTAGTGAGGAGTAAATGATGTATGTTATCTATTTGTGGTTGTTCCGCCTAGTTTTATCTCTCGAACTTTATGTAATGGATTAAAAAATGTAACTAAATGGATGTGTGCGTCAATCTATTCAAAAGACGGAGGTAGTCATCATTCTAGAAAAATTTCTTGCTCATTAAGGGGATTTATTTGCAGGTCAAAAGTGGACCTTTTTTTATATTTCTTTTATCTTCTAGATTACATGTTTTGAAGAAAACACTATTTTTCACACCCCAAGGTAAATACATTTTTACATGTATCACAAGTCAAAGTATGGCTCATCTTTTAAGAAACTCCCTCCTAAAAATGTAAGGCATATTAGTTATGTCTGAAGTAAAAAACTTTGAAGTTCGGCCAAGTTTACTTAAAAATACCAATATTTAAGTTAAATACCAGATAATCATACATAATGTTTTTGTCTATATATTCCTATTAAAATGTTGATATGTTTTTATGAAGTTGTCAAACTTAAATATTATGATTGAGAACAAAACTAATAAGCCTTCTATTTTAGGAAGGAGAAAGTGGAAAACTCTCTTTTGTTGAGAAGGCGTTTCCAAAAAAAAAAAAAAAAACTAATTTTAGCTTAAGCATAAATGCTTATCTTTATAGGAAAAATGCTTAATCAAACATCTCTGATACAGATTTAAGCTCGGTGCTTAACATCCTGCTAACCACCTTGATTGCACGTGACTTTGTGGGGCCACATGTTAGTGAAAAAACTGGACGTCCGTTGTCTGCTGTGCGTCCAGCATTTTAGGGCCCGTACATACATTTTGGTGGTGACGTCAGGGCTTGCGTACGCGCCTAGGCAAATAGAGATGGAGTCAAGGAAATATTATTTGGTTTAAATTCTTAGGCGTGGCGCAAAGGTCAACGACTCGAACTGGGTTCCGCCGTCATGGCATGCATGCAGACGTGGCCAGGCGGGTCACCGATGGAACACGTGGGCAGGAAGGGAGAGCGAGGTTCAGTGTTCAATCACGGCGTATCGGTGGGGCCGTTGGATCAATGGGCCGCATCTGCTTTTACAGGAGTAATCTGTATTAGGTGCTGCATTTTATGACCTATAATCTCTTGTCATTTAGTACTAGTAATAACCAGGTTAGATGGACACATCAAAAAATAGAGTAAGC